>CM044120.1:3551780-3579887 GCA_024174645.1 Lemna minuta | reverse complement strand
AACCTCATTGACGTGCATTGGTCAACTCGAATCATGCGCAAACCTCATCCTCCCTATCGACCCTCATGAGTTCAAAAATAATTATCCATCAAGAATCTCATTGACTAACTATTTCAACGAAAATATCTTGAAAAAGTAAATTATTGCTAGAAAATAAATGCATGACCCACTTGAAACTCAATTCTAGTATGATTATGACAAATGAGAAATTGGTCCCCCACTTGCATTTATGAAAGTTCAAACTGATGTGGGCTTCGGAGTTGACCTATCATCCGGGTCATTGCATTAATCTCTAGCAATCATGGGAATTAACACGTGGCAGATGGAGGAGAGCCATATACTTTGCTTCTGCCAAAACTACCCTTTCTCTCAGAAATTTACTAATTTTGTATACAGCCTGAAAGTCAAGAGCATTCCATTTATACCCTACTAATTGTTACCAGAGAGAAGGGTATTATGGTCTTTTCCAGCCATTTGGTCTTCTCTTCTTCTGAGCCAAAATTGATCTTCACGTTGAGCCGGTGAACCCCAATATTCACAGAATTGTGTTTGTGTACTTGCTGTTTACTAATTCCGTGCCAATAAAAAATTTAATTCGTAAAACTCTGAAATTGAAGATTTTTTTTCAAATAAATTTGTTCCAGATACTTGCTTATTCCAGTAAATCCGAAAATTCTTTGCTAATATTCGCATAAACCCGTAACTTTCAAGGTATACCATTTATGCCCCTAGTAATTACACGGGCTTAAAGTAATAAACTTGAAAGAGAAGGGCATTATAGTCCTTAGTTTGATTCAGTCTTCATCTTCTTGTCCTCTTAGATCTTCTAGTTGACCCGAGGAAGCAGAGATCTCTTGAAGCGATGGCGAAAGGACTCATGAAGAATGCTCGAGCTCACAAGGGAAAGAAATCGTCGTCGCAATGGCCGCTCGTTCTGACGATTCTTTTGGCTATCTCCGTCGTAATTTTGCTGCTTCTCGCTGTTGGGATCTTCTCTCTGCCGTTTTACCGCTCCTTGTCTGACGTCGTCCTTCCCGATGAGCACCAAGTGGAGCCTACTTCTCACGAAACCAAGAGACACGTGACTCATAGGTGGGAAAATCAACTCTAGATCTCCCAATCTGGATTTTTCATGAATTTGTTTTGATACTGAGGTTTTGTGGACGCGTCTGGAGTTTTCTCACTTTTGTGAATTTTTTTCAGCAATGGAATTGGGATCAGAGGGGATCAATGGACTGAGATTCTCTCCTGGGAGCCTAGAGCTTTCATTTATCATAGTTTCCTGGTGAGAATATGCTCACGATTGTACCAAACGCTAAATTTTATGTCTACGCGTGAATTGATTTCTCAAGAGAACCTCAGGCAAACACCCACGGGTTTGAAATTTTGCAACACGTTGGCGCTTTCAATTAAATTTCCAATGATCTTTCTCCGTCAGCGTCCTCTAAGTTTTTATAGGTTGTTATCTGACTGTGCATTCTATCGAATGTATTTAATTTCTTAGGAAAATTATTTCTCATGAATTTCCTGGTAAGAACTTGGAATGATCTTCTTTCCATTTAGTCTTCGAAATTTCCTTGTTGTGAATTCCTTTTCGCTATTCTCAGTGGATTTAATTTTGCTTCCGTTTGCTTTGATCATCTGTCTAATTCACGGGGAACAACTAGGATTGTCTCAATTTTCGGAAACCAAGAAAGGAGACCATTAATTATGTAAATCTGTTTCTAGATACATTGAATTCATGCATGCTTGACGATCCAATTATCGTGCTTTCCAGGATTTTTTATCTAATTTTGCAATTTAAGGATGATTACGAGATAGTAAAAGTTTATGAAGTCAACTTTTTTTTTTTTATGCAGTCGAAGGAAGAATGCAAGTATCTTATCGGGCTGGCAAAACCTCACATGATTAAGTCAACAGTCGTCGACAGCGATACTGGTAAAAGTAAAGACAGCAGGTATGCAAAAAGAGCTCCTTCCAGAGATTTTGGAGCGTTTTAATCCATCTGTCGATGAAGATTGTATTTGATTAATGAATTATCATATTTTCATTTTAGGGTTCGCACAAGCTCTGGAACATTTCTTCAGAGAGGCCAAGACAAAATCATCCGGGCAATCGAGCAGAGGATTGCAGATTATACCTTCATTCCCGTCGGTATGTATCACAAGATACGCAGGAAGAATATGAATTATTTCAATCCAAGCTGTAATTCCCAAATTGGCCGTTTTTGTTGATTCGATTTCGTTCACAGAGAACGGAGAAGGCCTTCAAATTCTCCACTACGAAGTCGGGCAGAAATATGAACCTCACTTTGATTACTTCATGGACGAATACAATACCCAGAATGGAGGTCAACGGATTGCCACTGTTCTTATGTACCTGTGCGTATCTCTCTCTCTACTAGGATTTAGGGTTTACTTGGTCAGCAGCATGGCCCATCCCACCATTCCTTAATCTTTCATTACTTCTATTTGCGAAGATCGGATGTCGAGGAGGGAGGGGGAGACGATCTTCCCCTCGGCGGTGGTCAACAGCAGTTCGAGCCGATTACGACAAGCTTTCTGAATGTGGCAAGAAGGGCCTTGCGGTGAGACCGATCATGGGAGACGCTCTGCTCTTCTGGAGCATGAAGCCGGATGCCAGTCTTGATCCCTTGAGTCTGCATGGTATGATTTCCTTCTGGTCAACAAATTTCCTTTTGGAGTTTCTTCTTCTCCTCCAATTTCCAAATGGTCGTCTCCCCTTCTGCAGGAGGATGTCCGGTGATCGAAGGAAACAAGTGGTCTTCTACAAAGTGGATGCGAGTCCACGAGTACAAGACTAGTTAGTTAGCTCACGGCTAATGGGTTCTTTTTCCTATCCTCTGTTGACTTTCCCCAGATAGCAAAAAACAGATAAAGAAAGAACAGAAACCTGAGCTTTTTCCGCATCAGCAGACCAAAGTTTTTGGAATTATGAAGTATTAGTCGGCGTCTCTGATTTATTTTCAGAGTGTGGGGAAGTTGACCAACTTGGAATAAAGAAAGAACAGGCTCGAGGGCGACGATGAGATGACTTTTGTTCTCTTTTCTATTTATTGTGGTTGCAGTCAACCTTGCCGGTGAGATGGAGGAATCAGCTGTCGGCTTTGATCAGGTTTCTGATCACATAGGGTAGAATCCCGCCATTGTTGAAGTAGGCTAGTTCGACCTGCACAGTATCAGAATCCACAGTCAGAATTAAGATCAGAAAGAGGGAGATGGAGGGTGAGAGAAAGAGTGCGCGCGCGTGTGTGACAGATGGTGGAGAGAGAGAGAGAGTGAGGAGGGGAGAGAGAGACCTCGGTGTCGAATCGGACAGTGCAAGTGAAGGCCTTGCCGGAATCGGTGGTAACGGCAATATCCTGCCCCGGCCGGATCTCCGCCACGCTGTCCGGAAGCTCGATGTTAAACTTCTCCTCCCCGGTCAACCCCAAAGTCTCCGCGTCCTCCCCCGCCTTGAAGCACAGAGGAATTATCCCCATCCCCACAAGATTACTCCTATGTATCCTCTCGAAGCTCTTTGCTATCACTGCTTTCACTCCCTGAAAATATAAAATAAATTAATAAATTGATTTAGGGAATTTTTAAATATTCATGGCTGACCAGCAGCATCGGTCCCTTGGCAGCCCAGTCCCGGGAACTCCCGCTTCCGTATTCAGCCCCAGCCAGGATCACAGTGTCTTGCCCCTCGCTCTTATATTTCTGCCAAAAAATTAATATAATTATTGATTTGTAGTTAGAGAGGGAAATTATCCGATCGACGATCTCGCCCTTCGGTGGACTGGACCTTTTTCGGCCGTTGGATCTAATCTAACGGCCAAGAATAATTGAAATATGGTTGTAGGTCGAGTATTGTTTCAATCGGATCGACTGATTGTCGGTCCGTCAATCCGATCGAATCAACATCGACCCGGATCGAAATTATCGATTCGATCAGGATCGGTCTTCCCTATTCACAGATATTCAGAATAAAGAATATTAAAAATATGTAATTCGTTACCATGGCGGCATCAAACACCGAGAGCTTCTCTCCGGTGGGGATGTGGATCGTCTGGGGCCCGACCTCTCCTTTCAGAAGCTTGTTCACCAGCCGGATATTTGCAAAAGTGCCCCTGGCCATGATCTCGTCGTTGCCTCGTCGGCTGCCGTACGAGTTGAAATCTTTCCTCTCCACTCCTCTCTGTAGAAGATACTTGGCAGCGGGGCTGTCTTTCTGGATGCTCCCGGCGGGAGAGATGTGGTCGGTGGTGATGCTGTCTCCGAAGTTGAGCAGGCAGTAGGCGTTCCTCACGCTGTGGGGCCCAGGTGGGTCCATAGTCATACCTTTGAAATACGGGGGCTCGTGGATGTACGTTGACTTTTCGTCCCATGAGTAAAGTTTGCTGCTCGGGAGTGAAAGCTCGTTCCACATCGGGTTTCCTTCTGTGATCGACTTGTACGTTTCCCGGAACATCTCAGGGAGGACGCTAGATTCCACCACCTGTAAAAAAAAAAGTATATTTATGTTATATTTCTAGTAACTGTAATTATGGTGATTAATTTAGACGACGAAGCTCGCCTTAGCAATCTCCTCGGTTGAGGGCCAGATGTCCCGGAAGAAGACTTGCTTCCCGTCTTTTCCAGTTCCAATGGGCTCGGTCTCAAAGTCAATGTTGACCTGGGTAAAAAGTCAAAGGGGTCTAGTAAGTAAGAGCAAAGAGGGATTTACTATAATTAGTTTGAATGGGCCACAGACTGTTCCAGCAAGAGCATAAGCCACGACGAGGGGTGGGGAGGCAAGGTAATTAGCTCTTGTTAAAGGATGAACACGGCCCTCAAAATTCCTATTTCCAGAAAGCACAGCAGCAGCGACGACATCTGGATCATACGAAAGCCAAGGGTCAAAGGATTTAAACAAACTTCTGATTCAAATAAATTAATCAAGGTTACCATTTTCGGTAATGGCAGCGGCTACAGACTCATCGATGTCTCCAGAGTTTCCAATGCATGTCGTGCATCCGTAACCCACTATGTTGAATCCAAGCTGGTTTAGATACTTTTGCAAACCACTGAGAACAGAAAAACGCGAATAATTATTTAACCATTAAGAAACATTATTTACTGTTTAATTTAACCAAACCTCTTTTCCAGGTACTTTGTTGCAACTCCAGAACCCGGAGCAAGACTAGTCTTAATCCATGGTTTCACCTGTTTAGAAGAACACCAGTATTATTCCATAGCCAGAAGGTAAGAGGGAAATAAAAAGAATTAATAAAGCACTGGCTTTGGGTTCCATGTTAGATCATTAGAGTCTTATGATGATCGTGATCATGATGGTGGGGGTGTGAAGTTAGTGGAGCCTCTCTCTCTCTCTCTCTCTCTCTCTCTCTCTGTGTGTGTGTGTGTGTGTGTCTTCACCAGCCCATATTAAATCTTAGTATATCATAATTGATCCTAACAATTGGCAACCAAAGGGATCAGACCAGTTGATCTTGGATGATTGACCTCCGAAGCCTAACAAAGAGTAGTATAAATGACAAAGTTTTACCTCGAGACCAAGTTCGCATGCTTTTTTTGCAACTAGAGCAGCGCCGAGCATCACACTGGGGTTAGAGGTGTTCGTGCAGCTGGTGATCGCAGCTATGACCACGTCACCATGTTTGATTTGAGCCGGGGTCCCGTGGAATGAGAAGTCAACAACTTTACTCTGAGATTCCTTGGGAACAGCAAAGCCCTGTAAAGAACAGTCCACGATGATTCACAGTGCTCGGATAAATCTTTTTTTTTGAATGAAACGGATAAATCTTTTATATTCACGTTTATGTTCTAATCTTCATTTTAGATTCAGATATGACTTTATGACATCCATTAGGGTTATCTTATAACTGCTTAACTGTAAGTTTAAATAAGTAAATCAGGAGAGAGGAACCTTGAATCCAACTTTACTGTCCAAGCAAGAATGCCAGTCTGATTTCATTTCCTTCAAGGTAACCCTGTCATGTGGCCTGAAAAACAATATCCACAACAGTTGTAATTCTAATTAAGTGAAAAACTTTCAGAGTCAATGTTACCTCTTAGGTCCCGAAACACATGGTTCCACGTCCTCAAGATTCAACTCCAGATAAGAAGAGTACGCTCTTTCCGTTTGAGGCTGTTCAGCAGTGACTTTACAGTCAGAAAAAAGTCAATTAATGATAGACAGTCGATGGACTTCTCACCTGGCTATAATCAACAAACATATTGTTTGCCCGCAGATACGACTCTATCATAGCCACCTGAAACAGACCAAAAAAAAAGTGAATTGCTAGATCACAGAAATAGATCATAGAGTTTATCAGATAGTGGTCCAATAAGATTGGCCCATTAGTCCCACACTGGACAATTCTCTTATCGTTTCCTCTTCTCTATATAGAGAGGCATGTACCCTCTAGTTTTCATCCATCCCTTAGGGTTTCACATATTAACAAAAGTTCACTTTTTGTAATTGTCTTACTGTTTCATCGCTCCTCCCTGTCAACTTTAGGTACTGGAGAGTAACGTGATCCACCGGGAAGAACCCCATTGTTGCGCCGTACTCAGGAGACATGTTGGCAATAGTGGCGCGATCTGCAAGCGCAAGCTCGCTCATTCCGGGGCCTGAAAAAACAAAAATCATGGTAGCATATCATAATTGCATAAAGCATAAAACTAAATGATATACAGAAATAAAATCTGATTGGCTTACCGTAAAATTCTACAAACTTCCCAACAACCCCGTGCTTCCGAAGCATCTGGGTGACTGTTAGAACTAAATCTGTTGCAGTGACTCCATTTTTCAGTTTCCCTGATAGCTTGAATCCAACCACTCCGGGCAGCACCATGCTCATTGGCTGTTAGGAAAAATACAAAGTTATTCTAAAATTTCAACTTACCAGATATTTAAATAAAAACAAACAAGGCTATTAATTACCTGCCCGAGCATTGCAGCTTCTGCTTCGATACCACCAACACCCCAGCCAGCGACTCCTAGACCATCAATCATCGTTGTATGTGAATCAGTGCCAACGACACTATCAGGGTAAAGAAGACCACTGCTGTTAAAGACCACTCTCCCTAGGTACTCCAAATTCACCTGTTAACATTTCAAGAACATTAAAAATTTTGTGGATGGGGGTGGACCCTACCAAAAGAGGGGAGATAATTATATCACATACAAGATGGTATAATATGATCATGTACCTGGTGGACAATACCGGATCCTGGAGGGACCACTAGCATGTTTTTGAATGCTTTGGATCCCCACTTGAGGAAACCAAACCTTTCCCTGTTTCGTTGGAATTCAAGTTCCATGTTCGCCTGGACTGCATTTTCAGACCTTGCCACGTCAACCTGGACTGAGTGGTCGATTACAAGGTCGACGGGTACCTGCATTCAGAATTCAGCCACTAAGCCATTTGACAAAGAGGTATCAGACATCTACAGCATTGTTATCTTGATGAATGTTGCTATCCTCTTGCATTAACCGTCTACAATCCAAAACAAGATTAATTTGAAACACAAAAAATGCCAACCAAAGGATTTATTTTATTGGAATCGCTTCCAAGCTTGTTCATGGCATCTCGCATGCAGGCAAGATCAACAACCGCCGGCACACCCGTGAAGTCCTAAAAGTCACCAAAAAAGTTAGTCAGCGCAGATAGTCTTTTCTTAATCACCTCACGATCCTACATTGATCTGAAGCAATGAGTAAACACCAATTATTCATCTAAATTATTGAGAACCTGAAGAAGGACACGCGCTGGCTTGAAGGGAACCTCCACTTGCTTTGGAGCCGTGTTCTCCCAATCAATAATCTTCTCCACGTCCTTCGCCGTCACCTGAAATTCATCACAATTCCTGATCGCCGATTCCAACAGAATCCGGATCGAGTAAGGAAGCCTATCTGCAAAATCACACTCCCATAAATAACACTTGCAACGTTAAAAAACACGTGAAATTAAAAATTAGATTCTCTACAACTAACTGCTCACCAATTCGTGGATCATTGAGAGCCGGCAAGCTATAATACTTGCCGAACTCGCCGCCTCCACGTGGCTTCGATAGTGATGTCAGAATGCTCTCGAACGAATTCTTCGTCGCTAAATTCCACAATTACAGAATCAGATCGAGAAAAAACAACAACACAACAAAAGCAAAAAAAAACAAATTGTACCGATTGTAGCGAATCGCCGCTCGAACTGCTCGGTGACCGCAGCAGAGGAACGGATCAGCGCGCGGTGGCTGAGGGGAGATCTCCAATCGCCGAAATGCCGAGAAGGCGGGACAATTTGAGGTGTCCGGGTTTCGGACGGCGGTTCTCGCGGTGGAGAGGTAGGCGGAGACGTCCGTCCTGCCACTGCAACCGCCGCCGTCGCCGCCGGAACCACGCGGGAGGTGGATGACCTAGCGAGCGCCGCCGCGGAAAACAGGAGCGTCATTTCCGATTCTCCGTTGACCTTGACCTTCTCGCGATCTTTCTTTCTGAACCGAGATCTGTTTGGGCACGACCGAGGACGGATAGTAGAGCGAGAATGAGGAGAATAAGAGGAAACTAGAGAGAGAAAGAGGGAGGATGACGTGTGGAAGCAGCCGGAGAAAGATTGGCGCCGCCGGGCGTGGGGAAGGGGAATTTTAAAATTGCCTCTTCGGTGCTGGGTGCTGAGCTGGCAAGAACCTAGTATCATGATTATAAAAACGGTACAAATTTATTAAATAAAATTTTAAACTGTGTTTTAAAATGCCTTGATTTGAATTACTTATGATTTTTTTTAATCGATTTGATATTTGGTAGGGTGGGCCCGGATTTGGTCCGTAAAATATCTGCTGGCAGGTCAAACAGAGAAGAAACAATGATTGAGATATTTTGTCTCTCTCTCTCTCTCTCTCTTTCTTATAGGGCTCTCGACCAAGGCCATTGGGCCTGTTTTTACCAGCTCGGCCCAAAGTATGAGCGGGACGTGTCATGCACATTTTCTTTCTCAACTTAGCTGTCTAATCTCTCAACCTATATGCTATGAGAGACTGGAGATGTTCTAGCATGAAGAGAGAGAGATAGAGAGAGAGACTATCAAGATAGAGGGATAGAGTCTTGACTCTTGGATCCTTTTGTTAAAATTTGTTAAAAATTTATAGTTTTTCTAAAAAAAAAACTCTAGGTCACAGACTCATAGTGATGTGTTCGTGTCGTGCCGTGTCATTTTTCCCGCTCCATTGTGATCAGTCGAGAGCCATGCTCTCTCTCTCTCCCCCCCCCCCCCCCCAAGGTTGTAGCCAAGGAGATGGACCTTGGTGGATGAGCCAACCGTCTTCCATGTGTATGAAATTCAAAGTAAATTTCATGTAAAAGCCCAACAATGGTCTTGTATAAAGTTAAAAAGGATAGATATGATAGATAAACATGTAGGTTCCCACTCTATATAAGAAGTGCTGCCTCCCTCATTTCTTTTTATCTCGGTGTACCAATCTTCGTTTCCACGTGATATTAGAGCAAACCTTGGGTTTTCTTCTGACGTCGTCTGTCCCTCCATCGCCGTTGTGTATCCACGACAATCAAAAACTGACCGTGAATGTGGGAGATAGACGTATAAGGCGTCAAATTTAATGGCCTCAATGGTCTTGTATAAATAGACAAACTTCTTTGTCGGTGTTCGAAGAGTTGAAGGCGGATCACGTGTGTGTATGTGTGCGGTGTACGTGCTACTAATCGGACATCACTTGCAAGAACAATTAGTGAAGCGGGAGACTTATAAATGGCAAGAATAACCCCTTTGTATGTGTAATGTTGGAAACTCAAAATCAGTTTCACAATTTGGTGTCAAAGTCGTTGCATTTGAATATAAGACTACGGAGGGAAACGTCATATCCACGATGCAAAAATCATGCAAAGCTATTTCTATGGAAACTATTTATCGTTAGCACAAAATTGGCCAAAATGACCTTGATCATGAAAAAATGTTATAGATTTTAACCGAAACTGAGGAACGATGGTCATGGTCACTAGGGTTTAGGCTAAAATTGTAGAAATTGACCTACATTGAAACCTCAGAGCTTCTTCTGGCAAATCCATAATCATCCATAATCATAGCAATCGACGCAATTTCCTTGATCGGTGGCTCCCATTTTGGTTGATGATTGGCTCGATTATGGTCGTCGACCCGCATCGACACCTTACTCGATTTCTTATCCATGATGATGCTCAAACTTTATATCATTTCCAGCACACCACCTCATTCTAAATAAATTTAATTCAAATGCCCCTCTATTTATAGATATACCCCTATCAATTGATCAAATAACCTTGAAACTTTAAATAGTCATTTACACATCCCCCCCCATTATTAATAATTGCAACATAAACTTTATATCATTTACCCGTATAACTCCTCGTCTAAATAATTGTGGATATTTTCCTATCAATTTATTAATATCACCTAAAATTTTAAATATTATATATATACACCATTGAATATTTATACTCGCATTTCTCGTGCCCAAGAGAAAAAAAAAAGAGTTGACACTGCAGAAGGGGAAAATCGAGAAGGGGAGTGAGAAGAATGGAGCTGGAAATACTGGGGATCAACTTAGGGTGCGTGCTGACGGCTCTGGGTGCCTGGAAATTTCCCGAGAGTGATTGCCTTCTCCCGTTAATCTCGAAGCTCCTCGGTTATGGGATCGTCGCCGCGTCAACGATGGTCAAAGTTCCTCAGGTTTGCGATTTTCCACCAATTCTTGCTCCTCGAAACCTCGAGATCTTTGATTTTTGTAGGATTGATGTATTTTATTCGCGTTAATTTCTGTATTCTTAGAATCGATTTTAATTGTGTGAAAAAAGAATCGAAGATTTTAATTTCTGATTTTATTCTCGCTCCTCTGCTGTTCGGAAAGATCACATTGTATTTTGAAATGAAGCCCGTTCCATAGAAAAATATTCATAAACGAGTGTACGTCTTACATTAATCTCCCCTCGCCGAAATTTTAAGAATAACATCTGAATAGGTAAATTTTGTTGCATTCCCGGTCTTTTTAATCCTTTCTACTATTATTCTCTTTAATCCTATCACTTATAATTTTTTTTTCAGATATACAAAATCTTGAAAAATGGCAGTGTAAGGGGCCTCAGTGTTGCAGCATTTGAACTGGAAGTGGTTGGTTTCACAATTGCTTTGTCATATTGCCTTCACAAAGGCCTTCCCTTTTCGGCATACGGGGAGCTAGTTTTTCTTCTAATTCAAAGTATGCATTGAAAACTAGATATTATATCCCATGTTACCCCCTTTTTAACCCTTGTCTCCATTTTTCTACCTCAAGATATATATTATGTTGTGTTTCTTGTGTCATTGAAGCTATAATTCTGGTCGGAATCATTTATTACTTATCACCGGCGGTTGGAATCAAAACATTGGCAAAAGCGTTGCTGTATCCTTTACTGATTGGATAACATATCATCTAATAATTTGGGCATAATCATTCAATTTTTTATCAAATCTGGGCTTCTCTAGTTCTTCGTGTCATCTTATTACCAATCAGATATTGCGGCATTGCACCGACTGTTTTAGCCGGTAACATTGACCCTTTTCTCTTCGAAGCATTATATGTGAGTTTTTTTTATCATCACTAGATCTATAAAGTTTATATTTCTCTCACTAGGTTGTTGTGTCATCTCTATTGTTCCTCTGACATGGTACATGTTGGCAGGCTTCTCAACATGCAATATTCTTCAGTGCAAGGGTTCCTCAAATATGGACCAATTTTAAGGTTATTCTCTTTAAAACTTGATGACTGCCTTATATCAAATTTGCCTCATTCTCTCGTGTGGCTGTAAATTATCCAATTTTAAATGAACGAAGGAAACGGTTTCTAAGTAGATTGATCATCATACAGTTTGATTCCTCTCCGGATATTCTTAATTGCATATTAGTAATATAATTCAATACTGAAAATCTGTTTATATTTGAGTTTGAGCTATGGAAAATGGAAAATGGAAAATTTGACTCTATTTTTTCCACGGCTATCATCTGGAAGTACTCAGCCCTCTCAAAATAACACCTGCTCATATATCTGAGTGAAATCTCCTATTTCATTATTAACCGAAGGTTCAATTATGTTTTATCATATTTTGAGCAGAATAAAAGCACTGGGGAGCTCAGCTACTTAACTTGTCTGATGAACTTCGTGGGCTCATTAGGTGAGAAAATCTCGATGAAATGCTACTCCTAAAATCTTATCTTATGAACTTGAAGTGTTTCTATGGTTTTCACTGGTTCTATCTAAACCCCAGTTTTTTTCGTACGCAGCGAGGCTTTTTACTGGCTCTCAGGAAGGAGCACCAACAAGCGGTATCCTTTTCATCTGATTTGTTTTTTGCAATGCACCAGATCACTTTCACAAGTTTTAGTTTTTCCTATTTTCAAACCACTTTCTCGATGAAAAAATAATTTAATAATCTTTAAGATGATGCTACATCTTGCTTTGCACCTTTTGCCTTGACCCTGCAAAAGTGCTGATTGGTTCTGTGCTGGGCATTCTGACTAATGGGACTGTCCTGAGTCAAATACTAATTTATGACAAGCCCCCGGTGGAGAAAAAGAAGAAGACGCAATGATAAAGAAGGCGCTATTATCAGCATCTGCACTCTTTCATCGCTTAATGCTAGACAGAGCCCTTTAGAGAGGAAATATTAAACCTGACTGCCCCTACGACAGGTTTGATTTGACTTTGAAATTGACTATGAATACTTGTATGTCTGTTATTTAGTTGTATGATTGTTGAAAGCTTTGAAAATGATTTCTTATTTATTTAATTTCATCTTTTTTTGAAGTTATTTTACTTCATCTTGCATTGACCCAAAAAACTGCATGAAAAAAAAAATTATTTACTCCCAAAATTATGAAGTTAAGTATCTATATATGTGTCATATGTATTGTATATATGACTGGTGATCAGCCAATAGTATTGCATGTATGTGTCATATGTACAAGAATGGTTGCAAAAGACCATGTCCCCCCCCTCCCTTGAGATCTTTTCATTTCTTGAATGACCCCATTGATTGACACAACCCTTGCCTTATGAACTTGCTCATTATGATTAGGGTTGGGTGGTCCCGGTCACGGTCCGGTTTTTGGCACATCATTCGGTCCACATCCGAATTCGGTCTCGGTCTCGGTCCACCTCGGTCACGGTTCGGTTCGGTCTTAACTTCGGTCTCTCTTGACCATGGATATGCATACCTGAAAAGAGATAAATATATCAACGTCTATTAATAAAAAAAATTCTTAGTAAAAAATCAGGTTGGGTTAAATTCTCCCTCTCAAAAAGCAGGCTGCTCTAGAAAGTGATAGGGTGAATTCTCCCTCTCAAAATGCTGCCAAATGGTTGCGGCAAAGATGGACTGGTAGGATCATATGTACTCTCTCTCTCTCCCCATCTCTCTATCGGGGTCAACGATGAAGTTCTCTCGCTCTCCCTCTACATAAAAATATAATCACGGTCCACGGAGAAAGAACTTGCAAAAAGATTAAGGGAATCAAAAATATATACAACAAATTGGAGCAAGAATAAATTCACACATCAAAGAATTGAAGCCCGTCAACGGGTCAACCCAAACCACGCTGAATCAATACTCATCGACGAGCTCATCGTCAATAAAGGCATCCACAATTTGGTCAAGGGGCATAGCTTGCAGTGAAAAGTCGACTCTCCAATCTTCACTCTGCCTGCTGAACGAGATGCCATCAATTTAAGTGTGGTTTTTCCAGCCTTCACTGCTGACTCTCAACCTTCAGTGAAGTCAACTCACTATCTTGCTGTTGACTCAGGCGGCTGACAAATTTATGAAACCACATAGTTGACCATGGCGACTATTAGGCTGGGTTGGCATCCCTCTCCTGACCTGCCTCTCAAAACGATGGTTTGATTTATTCCAAACATTTCTACTGCTTTTGTGTTCTACACCCATCCACCTCCTAGCGCAAAGAGAGAGAGAGAGAGAGCTCAGGCTGGCGGTAGAGCCGTGAAGGGCGGAGGGGAGAGAGATTACGATCACCCTGAGCTACATCATCAATAGCGCTCACGTGGTCTTCCTCACCGAAAGGGGACAGCCACGAGCCGTTACGTCGGCGGCGCCGACTTCCTCCTCTGGCTCCTCTTCCAAATCCGCCGCCAATGCATGCCACGTCTGCTCTCGTTCTCTTCTGGATCCTTTCCGCTTTTGTTCCCTCGGCTGCAAGCTCAATCCTGAGATTACGATCACGCTGAGAGATAGAAATTTCCTAATCCCTGCTTTAATGCATCGGCTTAATAGATATTCTAGTCTTGAGTTCCTGAAGAAATATTTTATCATCATCAATTTTTGTTGAATGTGCTAGATTGCAGATGGATATTACTTTACAAACAAGAGTTCATAGAACTTCCTCTACAAACAAGTCTACACAGATGCGTCCTTTTCGCCGGATCAAGAGTTGGCGATGTGAAATTTTTCTGCTTGGGCACCCCGCCTTCAGTTCGTGTGCGAGACTAAGATGGACGGGATCAGAATAAGATGTTTAGACGTAGCCATGTAGGTAGGCGCAGTTCCCTGTCCTTTGGTTCTCAAGGAACAGAAAACAATGAGGTCCCGAGGCTGGATGCCCCAACGCCGTTGACGGCATAAACATCGCGCGGTTTTCCCTCCTTCGTCGTGTCTCCGTCACTTGTCTATCGTTTTCTCTCACGGGGAGCGGGCGTCCCGTGGCCTTGTGCGAGACTAACCTTCGGTTATTGCTTGGAGGTGTACAACAAGGGAAACCGATGATGTTGTGTTTCATCGCCATATCCTCCAGGCTGACTCGAAAACTGAAGCGGCGCTGTTGGGAGGAGGAAGGGGCCAAAGGCACGAATGATGAATGCGGGATTGCGGGAATGATGCACGAATGATGCCGAATCTTCTTGCGGCATTTCACCGTCTTTAGAAAATTATTCGGTCCAGGACCGAATAATTTACAAGACCGGACCGAAACTGGACCGAGACCGATCTTGCCCATTTTGTGGGACCAACGGTCTCGGTTCGGTCCGGTTGACTGACATTTGGTCGGTCTTTGCCCTTCCCTAATTATGATGCAGCCAAATTGCCCATAACATGGCCACGATTCTTTATCACTCCATTTCCCTCATGATGATGGGAGAATCATGCTTAATGACTTCCAAAAAGCCTCATCTTAAATGGTGTCCTCTGGGCAAATGAGAACTTGAAAAATAAGTGTTAACAATCTTCTTCCATAGGTATGCACAATATTCCTAAACACATTTAAGAATAATCTCCTTCAAAATACTCGAGTCACAAGATGCCTCGTGAGGAGAAGGCAACCACATATTCACAACTACAACGGGAGCTTTTTGTTTCCCTTAAAGTTTTCATGTTTGAATGATTTATTGCTCTTTGTCAAACTCCTCCTTCTAATCTTTGCGTACGTCCCTTGGACAAAGTAGGTATAAACTTCCCATTTCGCGCTATCCTCTAGCATACTTCCGCTGATGTCATCTTCCATAAAGATGTTCCCTACTTTTCTTCGTTTACTACTCCTCTTAGAGCCTCTATATCTCAACCCATTGGGTTTTCCTCTATTCTTCCCTCTTTGTCGCCTTTTTTAGGGATCTCTACTACACCATCTACTATGCCTCTTGCCTTACTTCCCTCTAATGATTGTCTAACTCCAACATCACCTGTGATACATATTCCGACATCTTCCTCTTGTCTACCCTTCATTGATCCGTCTACTCCTTTGGTTATCTCCCCTTTGACACTAGACTCCACTCTATCCTCACCTGTTCCCACTACCACACCACATGATCCATCTGTTGATGACCTTCATCTATCCATTGCGTTACCAAAGGGTACTCGTGCTTTTACCCAACGTGCTATATCTCACTTTTTTCTTACGAGCTCCTTTCTCTAACTTACTGCACATTTGCTCTTGCCGTGTCCTCTGAGTCACTACCCCATACGTATCATGAAGCTCTCCAAGTACCGGAGTGGAAAGCAACCATAGATTCAAAGTATCGTGCCCTGGTGCATCACGGTACATGAGACTTAGTACCACACCCTACTGATACTAACGTTGTAACATGTAAATAGAGTTTCACCCTAAAGTATCATCCAGATGTCACTGTGGCTCGTCACAAGGCCCAATCAGTTGCTAAAGGATTCACTCAAGTTCATGCCATTGATTACTCTGAGACCTTCTCTCCCAATGTTTGTATGAGCTTTGTACTCGTTCTTTTATCTCTTGTCGTCAACCTAGATTGGTGTCTTCATCAATTGGATGTCTCAAACGCCTTTTTATATGATGATCTAACAAAGCAAGTTTTTGTGGAGCAACCTCCGAGGTATGTTGCTCAGGGGGAGACTTCCCAGGGTTGACTTCTTCGTTGTGTTATCTATGGGCAGAAATAAAGTCCTTGTGCTTGGTTCATTAGTTTGTTAAGTTCATAAGTTCATTGTTAAGCTCACAGCTTATGGTTTTGACCGTTGGAAGTTTGATTTGACAGTAATGTGTAAACAATATCCGTAGGCTATGTAGTACTTACAGTATATGTGGATGACATTCTATTGACTGATAGCGATGATGCTGGTACTTCTGTTATCAAAGCTTATCTTCAGATGCACTTTGCGATACGCGATTTGAAGATACCATGATATTTTCTTGGGATTGAGTTTGCTTACAAATCAGGTAAGTTAACGTTATTTCAAAGAGAGTATGCCTTGTATCTTCTCTAAGAGACGAGACTATTTGGGTGTAAACCAGTTACATCACCCTTAGAAGCGCGACCCAAGTTTTGGGACACTGACTCACCTATGATGACAGATGCCAATGGCTATCGGCGTCTATTGGGGAAACTAATCTGTCTAACAGTTACTCCTCTTGATATTACTTATGTTGTTAGTGTTCTTAGTCAGTTGATGTAAGAACCTCGCACAGTGCATTACGATTTCTTGCGTATATCAAGTGTGCCCCTGACAAAGGGCTTATATATCGATGCCATAATCATCTTTCTTATTGAGGCCTATTATGATGCTGGATATATTGGGGATAAAGGAGATCAAAAATCTAGTACAAGGTATTATATATTTGTAGGAGGTAATCTTGTCACTTGGCAGAAACAAAAAGTCGTTTCTTGTTTGAGTGCAGAAGCTGAGTATTAAGCTATGGTTGCTACCGCGTGTGAAATGGTATGACTGCAGTCTTTTGTACATGACTTAGGCAACACGATCCCAATGCCTATGACTATGCATTATGATAACTATGTAACTATCTTTATTACTGGCAACCTTGCCTTTCACGAGAGGACCAAGCATATTGATATCATGTTTTGATTATGACTTAAGAATCCCTAGCATTGGGATATCTAAAACGTCATATATTGGACACAATGTGAAGCCCGCGAACATGATTGTGTTATCTACAGTAGATCATTCACCCTCGGTATTTGAAGAGATTGACTCAAAGAATGAGATGCAATAAAATCTTTGGCCAATGTAGTGGAAATATCGGAGAAAGAGTTCCCGATGATTTTCTACACGCATCAATGCTAACTTAAGTGACCGATTAGGGTTTGAAAATTAACTATACCTCACGAATCGAGACTGCGAGGTCGTTGGAAACACATGATCAAGAGTCAAAATAATATCCAAACTCACCAATTTTAGGAAATAAATACTCATTGAATAATGGTGAATAGTGGTCGAATCAACATGGAATTTGAGTAATTTCTGATGATCTCTTTGAATTTGATCATATCATATGATGAAATGTGGATAGAAATTAGGCAATTAATAATTTTATAAAGAGGACTCGAAGAAGAATCCACGGAATAAAAAATTATTGAATTTGGATATGATTTCGGGGAGAAATCATCAAATGAACATGAAAGAAATTTCCGAAATTAAAATTCGCGAAAAATCAAAATTGAAATGAAAATTAACTCAAATTATGATTCAAAAATGAAATCTAAAGCTATATGAAGATAGATTAGGTTGAAACACAATCTTTAACCCAAGATTACGCTCGAATTGATCCAATTTAATCGCCGGATCAAGGCTTTTCATCAAAATTTACAAAACACGATCGTTGATGTTCAAACATAGATTTCTTCATCGTCTTTCCATGAAATCTCACTCTCAAGCACTCCGTAGACGCGGAAATGAGTCTAGAAGCGATTGGAAGAAAGAGGTTCAAGGGATTTGAGGTTTAAACATTTCGATTGGCCTTGGAATGCTTTACAATGTAGAAGAACATCTCAATTTATAAGGCAAATTGGGAGTAACTATTTGATCGGCATTTAATCTTCGATCAACAACTCTGATGAAATGCTAATTGGGCGTAAATCATTACGATTAAGTTGTGGCAGTTGGATCACAGATCGATCGCCGAGATCATGTCATGTCGCGCGAGTTATAAATAATACATAAAACTCCCGCTATTAGATATTGATCAAACGCTCAGATGCGTTTCTGTTGGTTTTAATCGCATCTGTTATAACTCTTCAGATCAACGGTTGACATTAAATCGTTTTAAAATGATTCTTCGATGAATCATATTGCGTTACGTACCTGACGCCTTCAATGAAGATCGACGATCGCGATTTAATCACGCGATCGGACGTTGCACGTGCTGCCATGTCACCTCCCGCCTTGATTGTTGATCGCGACGCGATCGAATGCTCCAGATTGTGCCACGTCACCTGTGCGTTTATAAAAATATGAAAATCGATTTTTAATTCTAAAAAATCCTGAAAAATTTATAAATAATTTAGAAAAATTCAGAAATTTTTTGAAAAAATCCTTAAAAATTAAAAAATTGATAACTTTCAGAATATAACTCCAAATTAATCCAAATTTGTCTCATTTGATCAAAAATTAAATTATCTATCATTCTAAAAAGTTAAAATTAATAGATAACATGAGATTTAATTTCTATTTCAAAATACACTCATTTCTTTAAGATTTTAAAACTTAGAAAATTATATGAGTGTATATAAAATAATTTCTCTCATTATTTATCATTAAAAAGTAATTATACTATCAATTAAAGATGGGTTATAAAATTATTTATCTTTAATTCATAATAATTAACCTTAAATTAATGTATTTTATGATTATAATGACTTTTTCGTAGAATGATAGATAAACACTCATAAATATGATAACATGCATAGGAATGAAATCTTTAATGCCTTAATATGCATAAATAATCATGTATTATCATGTTAAATTAGCATGTTATCAAATACCCTAAGTCATTCATGAGTCTTATGTGGATGAAGGATTATACATACATGGTAGTCGTTGACAAAAAGGTTTTATAAGAGAGTTCTTACATACTCTATATCTCTTAGGGTACGTGGTATAGCTTGGCACCCAACAGGTTGACAACTCAACCTATCAATTGGGTTAAATCTATCCTTCATTAATTAATCTATACGTTGATGTCGATAATTAATTAAGGTTGACCAATAAGGTATTATTTGGTCTATAAAGTTATTAACTAGTGAGATATATAGACCTAGAGGGTCACACACATAAGGTCAATCGATGTGGGTGGTGGATATAGATGTAATTATAATAGTTTTTATGAAAAATCTACATACCAAATGTCTATAAATAAGGGGAGAACGACACAACTCAAAGTGTCATGCAAGTCTTGTGGGAATTAACTCATTTCTTCTCTTTCTCTATTGGTGAAGAGCTTTGAAGATGAGATCCAACTATCTAGAGACTGTATAGATACTGCTAGAGGCTAGACACTTGAATAGCTTCAAAAACTCCTTCAAGGAAACCATGTAAGTATGTTTTCTTATTCATACTAGATGATATGATCATATGTTCATGGTGACTTGGTGTTTTGAATATCAGATTTAATATTTTTCGCTGCATTAGATGTTTTGATCAAAATTTTGAAAGTTTATTGACAGTAATATCATAATCCAACAGTAGTATCTTCTTTACTCATGAAATATAAATGGGTTTTACCATTACATGTCATATATTGGATACAACATGAAATCCACAAAGATGATTATGTGATTAAGATGAGATCATTTGCCGTCAGTATTTGAAGAGATTGATTCAAAGAATGAGATGATATAAAATCCTTGACCAAGATAGTAGAAATATCGGAGGAGTTATTGATGATTTCCTACACACATCAATACTATCTTGAGTAACCAATTAGGGTTTGACAATTGACCACACCCTAAGCCATTCATGAGTCTCGTGTGGATGAAGGATTAGATATACATAGTAATCGATAATGAAAGGTTTCATAAGGGAGTTCTTACATACTCCATATCTCCTAGAGTACGTGATGTAGCTTGGTACCCAACGGGCTGACAACTCAACCTATCGATTGAGTTAAATCGATGACTGATTAATCAATCTATATGTTGATGCAGATAATTAATTAAGGTTGACTAATAATGTGTTATTTGGTCTATAGAGTTATTAACTTGTGAGATATATGGACTTAGAGGGTCATACACATAAGGTGTATCGATGTTGGTGGATATAAACATAATTATGAAGGTCTTTATAAAAAATCCATGCAAAAAATATCTATAAATAAAGGGATAACAACTATAAATCAAGGTGCCCGTGTAAGCCTTGTAAGAATTCTCTACTTTCTTATCTTTCTCTCTTGGTGAAGAGGTTTGAAGAGGAGATTTAACCATCTAGAGATCGTGTGGATATCGCTAGAGGCGAGACACTTGAATAGGTTCAAGAACTCTATTAATAGAACTCTATAAGTATGTTTTCTCATATATACTATATGATAGGATCATTTATTCTCGGTGTCTCAATGTTTTGAATATCCGATTCAATGTATTCTGCTGCATTTGATGATTTGATCAAAATTTCGGAACGTTTATTGACCTCACAACTCAATAATACCTAACTATCAATCAAGTTGATTCACATCATGATTGTGTATATATTCCTTTGGCTTGAGACACTAAAGACATCTTGTGGATAAATAATCGTGATTTGATTATGATTTATGAATCCCTAACTATGAGATCTCTAAAACCTTATATATTGGATACATCATAAAGACTTCAAAGATGATTGTATGGTCCAGATAAGATCGTTCGCCCTCGATATTTGAGGAGATTGACTCAAGCAATGAGATGCGATAGAATCCTTAGCCAAGGTAGTGGAAGTATAAAAAAAAGAGTTCTCAATGATTTCCTTCGGACACTAGAACTAACTTAAGTCGTTGATTAGTGTTTGATAGTTTATCATACCTTAAGTGATTCATGAGTCTCATGCAAACAAAGGATTATACATACATTGTAACTGATGACAGTAAGGTTCTATAAAAGAGTTCTTATATAGTCTTTATCTCGTAGAGCGTGTGGTATAGCTTGGCACCCAATAGCTGGCAACTCGACCTATCAATTGGGTTAAATCAATCCTTAGTTAATTAATCTATTGTTATTGTAGATAGTTAATAAAGGTTGATCAATAAGACGTCATTGGGTCTATAAAGTTATTAACTTGTAAGATATATTGGCATAGAGGGTCACACTCATAAGGTCTATGGATGTTGGTAGATATAGACATAATTAGGAAGATTTTATGAAAAAAATCTACATCTTAATGTCTATAATAGAGGGAGAACAATCACAACTGAAGGTACCCATGCAAGCCTTGTGGAAATTCTCTCTTTTCTTTTCTTTCTCTCTTGATAAATATATTTGAAGAGGAGATCCAACCAGTTAGAGATTTTGTAGATATCATTAAAGTCTATACACTTGAATAACTTCAAGAACTCCTTTAAGGAAACTTTGTAAGTATGTTTTCTCATACATACTAGATGATAAGATCATATTTTCTTGGTGTCTCAATATTTTAAATATCTGATTCAATGTATTCCCCTACACTCTATATTTTCGTCACAATTTTAAAAGGCATATCCCATCATTTAGGAGTTAGAAAGTACCAGATGAGTTGTGTATATGTCGATGAGAAATTCCTCAAACCACTTACATTACAAGGGATTATAGGAGATAGGATGATGATTGTGTTCATGGTGAGGTAAGAGATAGGTTTGTTTTCGTCTTATCTTCTCAATTTTCTCATATAACTTCACTATTTTTACTTTCAAACAAGAGGCATTATCATAATTTACCTTTCAAAATATTCCACCCGATAAACCTTTTTTGATTAGGGATAATAAAAAAATCCATTGAGAATTTGTTAACTCTGTTGAATTGAGACCATGGGTCTAGTGAAATGGGAAAATGTGCAGTCTTAGTCATAAGGTTCGATCCATAGTCATTATCAATTTTGACAAAGATATTCCAAAAAAACTATCCTTAAAAAAAAAAGCTTTTAAGTATACGATCCTCTAAAAAGGAAAATTAAGTTTTTTTTTGAAAAAAATGTAACCTTCAATCACCTTTTTGTGACAAATTGAATCATTGAGCTTTAGGAGTTACAAAATTCAAAGTTTGGGATTTCATATTTAGGACTATAAATTCTATATTATTTATCTTCCCCTTGTGACCAAGGGAAATATAGAAGATGGGGCCCCCAAGAAAATGGGTAATTCCTTGGATTGGTCCCTAGAAACTCACTCATGATATTATTTGGCATTAAACATCATTGTGGTGAATTTGGTTTCACTGACAAGAATGGAAAGAATATAACCTACAATGCACGAAAAGTCCCATAAAAAAGAACCCACATGAAAAAGATAGTTATTTCAAAGGGCTCATACCCACAAAAGATCTAATGAGCCAGTTGGGAGTATGAGTTTATAAGCATGAGAAGATAATCAAAATCAAGATAAAGAATATGAATCATGTTGAAAATAATTAGGCCTTGAACTTATTGGGCTTTAAGGAACATAAACCATAATAAATTTTTTATTTCTTGAGGCACATACCTCGCCGTGTGCTTCTATTAAGTTGCCGCATTATTTAATGTAAGGACATGAGCTCTATATATAGAAACAAGACCTACAAGAATGTTCTCCTAATGTGGGACTATTTGCAACATGAAATTAAATGGTCAAAACTTGGCCCCATGCAGATTTGAACGTGATAGTTGAACCAAGAGTGTGGAAGAAATGGGCCATCATGCCACTTTGTTGCCCATAGAGAATTCTATAGAATATACATATTTCGTGCAATAAATAACTCTATAGATGAAGTAGTACCCTTTATGTTAGCTAAATAAAATAGATAAAGGTAATTAATATCTAATTAGTAAAATAGAAAATCGATCAAGATAAATAATATTTACATTATGTAAATAAAAAATAGATAAGCCTTAAATTAGGGAAATAAGAAATGGAGAAAAATAGTAACCTTTAAATTAGCTAAATAAAAAATATATAAAATTACTCTAGGAAAAATATGTTATCTTTCTAGAAAAATAATATTTACTGTAAATAAAATATCTTCCTTCTTATATTATAAACTTGGTCTCTTTTGTTCACTTAGATTAATAACTTATATATATTTTTGAATTTAAATTTAAGGATATTCTACTTCTCCATTAATATGATTATTTGTTACCTCTAGTCCCCTATTGAAAAACAAGAATCTTGCTCGAATACACCCATGCAACATTTTATAAAATATTTTTATATTAATTATTGGCATTTGTCACAATTAAGTCAACCAAATAATAGTCGTGATTGAAATTAAGGTCTGATAAAATTGTGACCTACACTGAACCGATTCAAGCTATGAAAGAGTTTGAGTGTTACCTAACCATATTGTGACCAGGACCGTAGAAACCTAATATTGATTTTACAAATATTTTGTAGGTTAAAGTTTTCAATTTTTGGATGAGAACTCAATGATCATGAAGAGGAGGATCTAGTGTCTCTTGAATTATGAATTTGTGTTTCTAGCGATCCAAGAATTATAAATTTCTGAATTTTTTTTCCATTTCTCTTAAAGATTTCAAGATTTTAATGTTTCCAATCAAATGGAACTTTGGTATAGATTTTTACTTTAATAAACAAATATTTGAACGGACTATGTTAAAAAATATTAAAATTCTTTCTGATCACAATTTTTTTTAAAAATATTACAATTTTGTATTTAGAAAGTTTATATTTTATTTTAATAATTTATTTTAGAATTTATAATATTCTATCCTAGAACATAAAAAATAATTATTCCTTGAAAAAAAATGTTTTTACTATGCATTTGTAAGCTAAAAATTGCTATCGTCAGGGCGTGCCACCCGCCTCTAGGGCGACTTTTTGCCCTAGGCGAGGAGAGGGTCAAAGGTGGCGTGGGTGAGAGAGAGGAAATAAAGAGGGAAGGCGGGGAGAGATAGAGAGATGCATAAAGAGCCAAGGACGAGAGACAGAGAGAGGAAATAAAGAGGGAAGGTTCTACGAGGGACGTAGAACCATGGTGGGAATAAGGACCATCCACTTTGATCGGTCCTACCAAAATCTTTCAAAAAAGTCAATCGATCGATTCGGATAAAAAATAACCATATGATGCCACGAACAATGATGAATTCCTTAACGACCCCACACTGACATCTCTCCCTTGCCTATACATTCTTCATGCATTATTAAATAATAAAAAAACCATGTATGGATTGACATTATGCGATGTCGGAGTTGACTTTGAGCCCCCGACCACCAATTTCGAGAAGAGAACTAGACTAGCATGCAGTGCATTCCCATCAGAGGTCCCTCTTCATCATATAGCAAAATATGCGGCAAGAGGTTTGTTCATCGTCTCAAGCAAATCAGCATACATTCCCTACGTATTTGGCACACTCTTTTCCCTGCGACCCCTCGTCAATGGAGTATTGCTTGGGGCTCCACACCCTAACGTGCGTGAGAGCACTCTTAAGTAGAACTATGTACTGGCACCAACAGATACTACTTGATACTAAGTTTATGAGGTTCCCATCGCCTAGAGTCAAGATAGTTATATCAACCCAACCTTGGAAGCCTGGTGCTCGTATAAGCTTCACCTTGCATCTCGGGTAACACAGATGTAACCAAGGTTTAGGGAATCGAGTGATTCATTTCCTCCACCCATCTACTATTCATTGATTCGAGATGCAAACGACACCTTCTACTCCTTAATTCGAGATACCTTACAAAGAGACACTTGTCACCTAATTACGTGAGGCATGTACCTTCTCCCCTCGGCATTGGTAGATGCTTCGGGCTCGTGTGTGTTTGGAGCAGTCCCCGGCCCGTCGTCAACAATCAACTGAATAAGTCACTAAAAAAACCCCTAAACCCTAAAAACAAAAATAAATAAATAAAACAAGAAGAGAACCGATAATATCTAAGTATTTGTCAGCCACGTGGCGCAGCCATCAGCCGACACTCACGTCTATCCTCACCTTCGCCAGTGCGCCTAAGCGACTTCAATTCTCTCTTTCTCTCTCGTCACGTGTCATTTTTCTACTAGATCCTCAGCTTCCTCTTTTCGACGACGGAGCAGCCCGGGATCCGAGAGACGTTCATTGCCCTCTCTCTCTCTCATTGGTCTATAGCAGTGGTAGATTCTAGAGAGAGAAAGTAAAGGAGAGAGACAGATGGGGCGCGCGACGATGGGGAAGTGGCTGGGATTCGTGACGGCGGTGTGGGTGCAGTCCATCTCCGGCAACAACTACACCTTTTCCAACTACTCCGACGCGCTGAAAACCCTAATGAACCTCTCCCAGGTGCAGCTCAACAATCTCTCCGTCGCCAAAGACATCGGAAAAGCTTTCGGACTTGTCGCCGGACTCGCCTCCGACAAATTTCCCACTTCTATTCTCCTCCTCATCGGATCTATTGAAGGTCTGATCGGGTACGGTGTTCAGTGGCTCGTCGTTCGGCGATCCATCTCCCCTCTCCCGTACTGGCAGGTAATTTAATTTTTTTTCTAGAAAAAAAAACACCGAATACTTAATTACAAAAAAATTGTTCTTCATTTTTCGCTGTTTTTTCCGTCTCATGAGAAAAAGATTCGTATTGCACGTGTCACCTTGGAGATATTTTTCCGTTTCCTTTTACTCCAAAAATGATCCTATCCGAGGATAATGATTAGGGTTAGGGTTCCATGAATGTTATTTTTTCATGCAGACTTGGGTTTTTCTCGGCATGGGAGGGATAATCTGTTCCCTTCTACCCCAAAAATGATCCTATCTTGGAGATTGTGTGATGCTGATATATCTTGTCTAGGATAATGATTAGGGTTAGGGTTTGATGATATCATTTATTCATGCAGATGGAGGGAACTCAAATGGATAATCTATCCCCTTTTACCCCATAAATTATCCTAACTCATATGTCACGTCTACGATAACGATAAGGGTTAGGGTTTTTTATCTGCATGAGATGGTGCAATGCTTGTGTCTCTTGGCTAGGACAATGATTAGGGTTTCTGATTACAGTATTTCTTGCAGATGTGTATTTTTCTCTGCATGGGAGGGAACTCGACGACGTGGATGAATACTGCGGTGCTGGTGACTTGCATTAGGAATTTCAGGAAGAATAGGGGTCCCGTTTCCGGGATTCTCAAAGGGTATGTGGGTTTGAGTACCGCCATTTTTACAGATCTCTGCGCTGCGCTCTTCTCTAGTAGCCCTTCTTCCTTCTTGTTTCTTCTCTCCGTGGTGCCGTTGATCGTCTGCTTCGGGGCTATGGTGTTTCTTAAAGAAGAAGAAGAAGAAGAAGACGATAAAGATGACAGGGAAAATGTCTTCTTCTCGATCTTCAGCGGGGTGGCAGTGATCATCGCTGTTTATTTACTGGCCTTTGATTTATCTGGTAAACACAGTGGCATAGTCTCAAAAGCTTTTGCGACAGGACTGCTGATTCTTCTTGTGGCGCCGTTGATCGTTCCTTACTATATCTGGTCAACGCCGGCGACACCGGCACCGGCACCGGAGTTAGCTCCGCTAATAGAGCAACCTGGAAAGGAGGAAGGAAAAGAAGAAGAGGAAAGAGTGGTTGAGTCCAGGAGAATCGGAGACGAGCATACGATAATGGAGGCGATCAAGACTTTAGATTTCTGGTTTCTTTTCTTCTCATTTCTTTGTGGAGTGGGGACGGGTCTCGCAGTGATGAACAATATGGGCCAGATCGGGGTCGCCATGGGCTTCTCCGACGTGTCCATCTTCGTGTCCATGACCAGCATCTGGGGTTTCTTCGGCCGCATCGCTTCTGGATCGATCTCTGAGTACTTCATCCGGTAAAACCCTGAACCCTAAACCCTAAACCCTAAACCCAAAATCTATTTATAAAACTTGTGGGGGAATTGCAGGAAGGCGGGGACACCCAGACCAGTGTGGAATGCAGCTGCCCAAATAGTAATGGCCGTGGGATATGCTGTGATGGCGATGGCGCTGCCGGGATCTTTGTTCTTGGGATCAATGGTGGTGGGGCTCTGCTATGGAGTTAGACTGGCAGTGACAGTGCCAACTGCGTCTGAGCTCTTTGGGCTGAGATATTACGGTCTGATCTATAATATTCTTATCCTCAATCTTCCGCTGGGGTCCTTTCTGTTCTCCGGGTTGCTGGCTGGAATACTGGTTGACGCCGAAGCAGCAAAATCTGGCTCCGGGCATACCTGCATCGGAGCTCACTGTTACAGGCTCGTGTTCATCGTCATGGGAGGAGCTTGTCTTTTAGGGTTCTGTCTGGACGTTGTGCTCGCCTTCAGGACGAAGAGTCTGTACGCCGACATCCAGCGGAAATCCAGGTCGTCCGTTTCGTAGATTTGGAAGAATTGGTTGGCAGTTTTCTTCGATTGGACGTGATGATGGGGCCCAGTGTGAGTATTCTCTTGGATTTTAGCCCGGATCTTTGAAAGTTTTAGGGCCCATGAACAGTAATAATTCGTGAATGAATTTGTAACTTACCATAAGAAACATTGGTGTACAAAATTTATTGTACACGCATGAATTGAAATTCATCTATTTTCCTCTAATGAATATGCAAGTTTCTATTTTTTTTTCTTCCACTACATTTAGTGAGTCTAGGGTTTTGATTTTTTGGGCACTCTGGTCAAGAAAGATTGATTCCCATCTTGAAATTTCGACGATGAACCGAATATTCCTCTGAATAATAACAAAATG
>CM044120.1:3436623-3551280 GCA_024174645.1 Lemna minuta | reverse complement strand
ACTGACACTACCGAGACCGATTCAAGTTTTGATCCAACCGAACCAGTAGAAATGGCCTGGAACGATGCCAGGAAATGCCAGGAAACGCCTTAGTGACTATGCTAGGCCCGTTCTCCAGCGACCCGTTGATAACATGCATTTATAACTTAATTTCTTATCCTAATTAACTCATATTCATGCTTATTTTATGATAATATGATGCACGTTATCATACTTTTTAGGAATTTTCTCCATTGGTATGTCATTTCCCTAAAGTTGATATTTATGCATAAATTAGGGATAATTTCATGCTTGATAGATGATTAGTCTTATGTGAAGTTTAAATTAATAGAAGTTAATCTCTTTTCTTAAATGATTTTGACTTTAGTGAATGTTTTGAAGGATAATTTCAAGATGAATTTATGATTAAGAAGATTTATTAAGAAATGAGCTAAGTAATTTTTAATTCATCATAATTTCTTCTTTGAAAATATATTTTAAATGACATGATGTTAAAAATGAAGGAATTTGTGATCCAATGGAGAAATTTGGATTAAAAAGGAGTTTTATATTTTAAGTTATGAATTTTTGAAGTTTATGTCCTTTTTCTGATTTTTATTTGATTTTTAAATGAATTTTTATTAAGTATTTTCTATTTAAAATTGTGAAAAAAGGGGGGATTTTATTCCACAGACCCCGATGCTGACATGGCGCGGAGCTGACGTGGCGCGTGGGACCGCCGCGCGGATGCGACGCGGCACTGAGGCCACGTGGCAGGGCTACGGGTGGCCCACGCGAGGCGCAGGTGGCGCACAGGGCACGGACACGTGGCAGGAGGCCACACGTGTCCACGCGGGTCCACGCGGACGCCCGTGTCGGGGCGCCACGTGGCAGGAAGGTCGGTATTTGGAGGGCCCACGGGTTAGTGGGCCCTGGTAAGATTATTGGGGCGGTAATGCAATAGCGTTATACCGCCCCGGTATTTAATCTTACCTTTTCCCATATTTTCTTCCGTGTGGGACTATGTCCCGTCTAATGTCTTAACGTGCAGGTGACGTGGCGGCATATCAGGCGTCAGATCCTATCGCGAAGACGTCGATCGCGTGGACCCGAGTCCACACGATCGTCAATCGAGCATGTGTGTTAAAGCCAGTTTAAGTTGCCGCGATCGGAGAGCTCACGGAGCACCACGTGGCGTCACGAGGAGCGCTGATCTTCATCAACATAGATGCCGCGCGATCGCGATCAGACGACCACGATGAAGCTTGATTTTCCTCTCACCGTGGCGACGCGTGGAGCTCTCTGGAGCGTTCGATCTCCATCAGACGGGCAATGCGTGGAGCTCTTTGGCGCGTCAGATCTTCATCAGATCACGATCGCCATCGGACGGTGGATGCTTGGGATATTGAACCCGATCATGGTGCAACGTGATCATGCGATCGGGACCAAACAAGTTACCTGATTTCCATTAGACGGCTGGGAAGACTTGTGGAAGAAATCCACGATCGTGGTGCGATCGAACCGCGATCGCGGTGCGATCGAGCAGCGATCGTGGCTCCTTCATCGCGGAATCAATGCCACAATCCTTCCAACTAAATCAGGCGGCGATCGATTGAGAACCAAGGTCATGATCGACGAATGATTGTGGCCCGATTGCGGCGCGATCGTGGCCCGATCGAAGCGAATTCAAGGCTAATTCACCGCCAATTCGGGAGGAACATGGCCGCCCAAGGAAATCGCTCCCACGACCCCATCAAACCGCTCCCATGACCGTATCAATCGGCCACGATTTTCGGGCGAAATTTCCCTTTAAAAGACGATGTATTTCCCTTCTTGTTTTTCAACTTTTGATCGATTCGTGAAGTGAATTAAGCGAATTTCGAGGAAGGTCTTAAGTTCTTCGTGATCCCCCTGGGCTTAGACTTGATTGCGAAGCAATTGGAGCGGGATTGATCGTGAATTCACCCTTGATTTCATCGAATTTTCCCCTTCAATTCCGAACGTCCACGAGGAAGAATCCGAGCAAATTCGCTTCAATCCACGAGAATTGAAGCCCCATTCTTGCGGCAATCAGGTTAGTAGTGCGATTCGATCGATTATCAGGAGATAAATTGAGTTTTATTAGATTTAGAAGTTTAATTTTGCAAATTAGTTCTGTGTTCTTCATTTTCCCCAAATTTGAGTCTGAAAAATTGCTGATTTGGAAAATTGTATATCTCTCTGATTATAATTACAAATCACTTGATTTGGCTTTCATTGGATTCGTCTTTTCATCAGATTTTCGTGGATATCAAATTCGTCGAATTGGAAGTTCATTTGACCCTTCAATTTGATGTTTGACTTGGCACTGTTCATCTTTAATCAAAAGTCAAACGTTGATTTTCGGGGTCAATTACTTTCAATTTACAAATCGGAATTTGATCATTTTGTCTCTTTAGATTCCTATGGTTCTTAGCTTTCTATTGACATATAAATTGCAAGATTTGGATTTCATTTGACCGGTCAATTTGAAGATTTTATCTGAGGTGTTCATTTCGGGGATTTTCTAATATTTGATTTTCAATAATTCATAGTAAATTCATTTCTTATCCAAAAATCATGAATTTTGTATCAATAAATTGAATTTTCTCTCTAGTTCCTAAATATATAATTTTTGTAATCTTATGACACTGTTTGATTCTCTGATTTTACAGAACACCTACTATTGGTCAAAGTCAATGCTTTGACTTTGACTTTTGACTTTTCTGTGTGAAACCCGAGAATTCAATTCTTAAAACTTCTTATTTAGTCTATTTATATCATTTCTATTCATTAAAGCTTATTTTTACTTTTTAAAAACTCCTTTTAAACCTAATTTTGACCAAGTCAACTCTGCAATTAAAGTCAACCCTGCTCTATGTGGATCGACCCGATACGTACACATTTTTTGATTTTATATATTATCTCTGTGAGTTCGGTTTTATAAATTTTGTTTGACTTACGTTTTGTGTGTTTAACGACCGCACGGAAACGCCTCGTCACCCGTCACTAGAAGTCACGCACCCCCTAGGAAGAGGGGCAAATTTTAGAATTGATTCCCATGTCATGAGCATGCTTCCTATCTTCCATGGTAAACCTTACGAAGATCCATATAGACACGTAGATGAGCTTTCTCAAGTGTGTGAGATAAATCACCTTCAAAATGTCCCCGCCGACACGATGAAGATGAAACTCTTTCCCGCTACCCTTAGAGATAGAGCCAAAGACTGGTTTTTGAAATTAGGGAAAGAATTCACTAGTTGGACCGAGATGGAGGAGGATTTTTTAAGAAAATACTATTCCGTAGGAAAAACCACTTCCGTCTGAAAAGCCATCCTCGAGTTTACCCAAGGCTCGAGTGAAACCTTCCACGAGGCCTGGGAAAGATTAAGAGACTTAACAAGGGAATGTCCATGATAACATGCATTTATAACTTAAATTCTTATTCATGCTTATTTTATGAGAATAGGATGCATGTTATCATACTCTTTAGGAATTTTCTCCATTGGTATGTCATTTCACTAAAGTCGATATTTATACATAAATTAGGGATAATTTCATGCTTGATAGATGATTAGTCTTTTGTTAAGTTTAAATTAATAGAAGTTAATCTCTTTTCATGGATGATTTTGACTTTAGTGCATGCTTTGAAGGATAATTTTAAGAGGAATTTATGATTTAGAATATTTATTAAGAAATGATTTAAGTAAATTCTAATTCATCTTGATTTCTTCTTTGTAAATATATTTTTAATGACATGATGTTAAAAAGGAAGAAATTTGTGATCCAATGGAGAAAATTTGGATTAAAAAGGAGTTGTATATTTTAAGTTATGAATTTTTGAAGTTTATGTCCTTTTTATGATTTTTATTTGATTTTTATCAATATTTTCTTTACTAAAATCGCGAAAAAGGGAATATCTTACCTGCAGGTGATGACGTGGCGAGCGGGCCCACGTGACGAGCTAACATGGTGCGCGGGACCACTGCGCGGATGCGACGCGGCGTTGAGGCCACGTGGCAGGGCCGCGGGTGGCCCACGCAAGGCGCAGGCAACGCACCGGGCGCGGACACGTGGCAGGAGGCCACGTGTGTCCACGGGTCCACGCGGACGCCCGTGTGGGGCGCCACGTGGCAGGAGAGGGTCGGCATATGGAGGGCCCACGGGTTAGTGGGCCCTGGTAAGAAGTTTGGGGCGGTAACGCAAATGCGTTACCGCCCCCTCTTTTAAACTTACCATTCCCCTCTTTTTCTTTCGTGTGGGACTATGTTCCCACACGTTTCTACTATGCAGGTGATGCGGCGATCGCACGGGCGTCGGATCTCACCACGAAGACGTCGATCGCGTGGACCTGAGTCCACGCGATCATCACTTAAGTCATGTGTGTTTAAAATGCACTTAAGTGAAAAGATCAAGGGGCTCACCTTGCACCACGTGGCGTCTTCAGATGGACGCGATTCATCACAGGATTAGCTTATCATGGGTGGACGCGTGGAAGCATCAAGAGGCGCCAATTGAAGATCAGACGCCTGGGGTTAAATCGTGGACCTTAGCGCGATCTCGGAACATAATTAACGCGACACGTGGACTTATTTGTGGCGATGATCGACATCGAATGGTGGGCGCTTCATGGGGCGGTGGATCGCCATCAGACGGTCTCTATTGAAGCGGCGTGGAGCTCTTTGGCGTGTCAGATCTTCATCAGGTCGCGATCTCCATCGGACAACCGGGAAGACTCGTGGAAGAAATCCACGATCGTGGCTCCTTCATCGCAGAATCACCTCCACGATCATCAGACTGCGTTCATTGGAGAATCGAGATCACGATCAACTCACGATCGTGGCCCGATCGCGGCACGATCGTGGTGCGATCGTGGCTCTTTTGAAGTGAAATCGTGGCTCATTCAGCGCCAATCCGGGAGCCATGATCAATGCCAAGGGAATCACTCCCACGACGCCTTAAATTCGCCCCCACGACCGCATCAATTGGCCACGATCTTCGGGCGAAATTTCCCTTTAAAAGCATGTATTTCCCTTCTTATTTCCTTAACTTTTGATCGATTCGTGAAGTGAATTAAGCGAATTTCAAGGAAGATCTCTAGTTCATCGTGATCCCCCCGCGTTTAGACTCGATTGCGAAGCAATTGGAGCGGGATTGATCACGAATTCCTCCTTAATTTTATCGAATTTTCCCCTTAAATTCCGAACGTCCACGAGGAAGAATCCGAGCAAATTCTCTTCAATCCACGAGAATTGAAGCCCCATTCTTGTGAAAATTGGGTTAGTAGTGAGATTCGATCGATTATCAGGAGGTAATTTGAGTTTTTATTAGATTTAGAAGTTTAATTTTGCAAATTAGTTCTTAGTGTTCTTCATTTTCCCTAATTTTCAGTCTGAAAAATCTTTGATTTTGAAAATAGTATATCTCTCTGATTATAATTAGTGTTCATCAGCTTTCCGTGGATAGCAAATTTATCAAATTCCGAGTTCATTTGACCCTTCAATTTGACGTTTGACCGATGACTTTTCATCTCTCCTCAGAAGTGAAATGTTGACTTTCTGGGTCAATTACTTTTAATTTACAAACGAGAATTCAATAATTTTAGTCTTTTTAGATTCATATGTTCTTAGCTTTCCATTGACATATAAAATGCAAGATTTGGATTTTATTTGACCAGTCAATTTGAAGATTTCCTCTGAGGTGTTCATTTCGGGGATTTTCTAATATTTGATTTTCAATAATTCATAGTAAATCCATTTCTTGTCCAAAAATTACGAATTATATATCAATAAATTTCATTTTCTCTCTAGTTTGCAAATATATAATTTTTGTAATCTGGTGACTCTGTTTGATTCTCTGATTTTACTGAACACCTACTGTTTGTGAAAGTCAATGCTTTGACTTTTGACTTTTCTCTGTCAAACCCGAGAATTAAATTCTTAAAACTTCTTATTTATCTTATTTATATCATTTACACTCTTTACTTCTTATTTTTACTTATCTATAACCCCTTTTAAACCTAAGTTTGACCAAAGTCAACTCTACAATTAAAGTCAACTCTGCTCTCTGTGGATCGACCGGATACTTACACATTACAGGATTTTATATCTTATCTCTGTGAGTTTGGTTTTATAAATTTTGTTTGACTTATGTTTTTGTGTTTTAACGACCCACGAAACCGCTTCGTCAGTCTACACCATGGAGTGTCTAATCACGAATTAACTCAAATATTTTATGACGGGTTAGGCCCGCAAGATAGATACCTTTTGGATGCAGCTAGCGGTGGCACCTTCATGTGCAAATACGAAGACGACGCGATGGAAATCATCGAAATGGTGGCAGAAAATAGTCACCATAATGCGGGGAAACCATTTGGAAGAGGTGCAATGCCAAAAGCTATTGACGCCAAATCATCGTAGACGGGGATGTTCCTCGAAAGAATCGACAAAATGGCGGAAGTCCAGAACTTACTACTGGACCGACTCAACATCCGCAACGGTTCCGAAGGACTCGCCCCCGTCTCACTCCAAGAAGCGTCACCATGCGCAACTTGCTCAAGATTCGACCATGTCAAATTAGATTGCCCGGTGATGGCAATCCAAGGGCAAGGCCTGTATAGACAAGGTCCATCGAGAGGATCAAGTCAACAGGGACGACCCAATTATCCAGGTAATTATCCTAACCAATATAATACCCATGTTTTTAACAATTCTTCGCAAAATAACAGATATAGGAGGAACAACGATCAACCCTATCCTCCACAATACAATGGTCAGCAATCCTACCCTAATCAACGACAGTCGTCGTTCATCCCGCCGACGCAACCACAAGCATACACGCAAGCTCCATGCCAGACCACGCCGACATTCGACTCGATCCTCGACACGATCTCGCAACTAGTGTAGCAAATGACGAGGATGAACTCACGTGTGGATGAAATTCAAGACTTCGTTAAGATGAACGTCCAACCGATGACGGATAAAAAGGGTATGTAAGTAACTTTTACTGACCAATTACCCTCGCAGGCCAACGGCAAACCCAAAAATCAAGGAGCCTCATCGACCCAGACACACAACATCAACCATGTACACGTCGACAAGGAAGCCATTGAAACAGCATTGGCCATATCAAGCCTTCAGAGTGGGAAAGCTTTGCCGAATCCATACAAGGATCATCCTTTCCACCAAGGCTCAAATGAAGAAAAAGAAACACCAATTATCGTTGAGCAAGACATCGATTCAAAGGACGAGGAAGAACATGTTACGGCTGAACCTAACCCTAAAAAATACAAGCCCCCTGTGCCTTATCCTCAAGCCCTTAATAGGCCAAAAGCCAAGAATAGTGAAACCGATGACAACCTACTAGATGCCTTAAAAAAGGTGACGATAACCATTCCTTTGATAGATGCCATCAAGCATATCCCTTCCTATGCAAAATTCCTTAAAGGTATATGTATTCCCCATAGAAATCCTAAAAGGATCCAACTTAGTGAGACAGTAAGCTCCATTATGATGAATTCCTTACCCGTGAAAAAGAGAGATCTGGGAGAACCCATGATCACGAGTGAAATAGGAGGAATGTCCTTCACTAGATCCCTACTAGATACATGAGCTAGTATAAACATCCTCCCTAAAGCTGTATTCGACCGTCATCATGTAGGGGAGCTACAACCTTTCCTAGGGGAGCTACATAGACGCATGCGTAGAAGAAGTTATGATGATCGACGAGGAAGCAAGATATGAGGAGCTTCCGATGGATGAGCCAACTTTGGAGCTCATAAATTTCCCGTCTACACTCAAGTACGCCTTCCTTGATGAAGAGAAAGCAAAGCCAATAATTATTTCGTCCAAGCTGGACATGAAGCAAGAAGAACAATTAATAGAGGTGCTAAGAAAAAAATAAAGAAGCAATATGATGGACCCTGACGGACCTAAAGGGGTTGAACCCTTTACTATGTACTCATCGCATCTTCCTAGAGGATGAGTCGAGACCCATCAGGGAAGCCCAGAGACGACTCAACCCGAGGGTATGGGAGGCCGTAAAAGAAGAGATTCTTAAATAGCTCAACCCATAAATCATCTACCCCATATTTGATAGCCAATGGGTGAGTCCGGTATGCTGGGATCTGAGGCTCGAAAAGCTCTCCAAATCTTCGTCCAAAATAATGATTGCAGCGGAAGGTGTTGAATCAAAACATTCAACATCGTGGAAGCACCAAGAATGGATGATCTCATCATCCATTCTAGGTGATCCTATCATCTAGTATGCAATAAAATTCATACTTACTTGGATCATTTGAAAGAGTTCTTCAACCGTTCAAGCGTCCGGCCTCTAGCGGTATCCACACAGTCTCCAGATGATCGGATCTCCTCTTGAAGACTTGTCACCACGAGAGGAAGAGAAGAGGGAGGAGAAGTTCCACTAGGCTTGCATGGGCACCTCTATTATGGTCGTTCTCCCCCTATTTATAAACTTTGAGAATGTGAAATTTTCACAAAAACCCTTATTATTATGTCTATATCCACTGACGTCCATTGACCTTATGTGTGTTACCCTCTAGGTCCATTTATCTCGCCAGTTAATGACTCTATCAACCCAATAACACTTATTGGTCCTTCTTGTCAATTAACTATATCAACATATAGATTAATTGAATAAGGATCGATTTAACCCAATCGACAGGTTGAGTCGCCAGCCCGGTGGGTGCCAAGCTACACCACGTGCTCTAGGAGATATGGAGTATATTAGAACTCTTTCATGGAACCCTGCCGTCATTGGTTACCGTGTACGTATAATCCTTCATCCACACGATACTCATGAATGACTTAGGGTATGGTTAATTGTCAAACCCTAATCCGTCACTCAATTTAGTACTGATGCGAGTAGGAAATCATTGAGAACAACTTCTCTAATATTTCCGCTACCTTGGCCAAGGATTTAACCGCATCTCATTCCTTGAGTCGATCTCCTCATATACCGAGGGTGGATGATCCCATCTTGACCACACAATCATCTTCGTGGATTTCATGTCGTATCCAATATATGACGTTTTAGATATCCCGTGACTAGGGATTCGTAAGTCATAATCAAAACACGATCATCCATTCACAAGATGTCTTTGGTGTCTGAAGTCAAAGGACCACATACACAACCATGACATGAATCAACCTGATTGACAGTTAGGTATATTACCATTTAGGGATTCATACGGATCAATTCAATGAACTCTTTCTCCAAAGAGCACCCACTATCTATCCTTAGTGTCTCCACACCGATGGCTATAGGATCGGCTATACTCATCATATGAGATGGATCAGATAGTGCTATTCTTTTCAGATAATTCGATGTCCTTCTCGAATATCCCACGAATAGGAATGTTTAGAACATATGTTTAAAGACTAGCGATCACTATATTATGATCTCATCATAATTCACTTAGTCATTGCACATGCTCATGGACTTCATTGCAAACATCACACAAGAATGACAATGAATAAATTTCATTTCAACGAACATAAACAAGATTGATGAAAGTGTGATTGGCTTATAGGCCACATAATATCCATCAATCTCCCACTTGGACTAAAGCCAATTTCCCTTGTGCAACAACCTCATAGTTGTGCAGTGACGCTCAAAGACTTCTTGAGCTAAAGGCTTAGTTAGTGGATCTGCAAGATTGTCGGTTGATGGAATTCTTTCCACCACTACATCTCCTCTAGCAACGATCTCCCTAATCAAGTGAAAGCGCCTCAGAATGTGCTTAGACTTCTGATGAGACCTTGGCTCTTTCGCTTCTGTTATTGCACCATTGTTGTCACACAATAATGGAATAGGGTCTGAGATCGTAGGGATAACACCAAGGTCTGTGATGAACTTCTTCAACCAGATTGCTTCCTTGGCGGCATCACTCGCGACAATATACTCAGCCTCTGTCGTCGAATCTGCAGTGGTGGGCTGCTTGGAACTTTTCCAAGACACTGCTCCCCCATTCAAAGTGAACAGGAATCCAGATGTAGATCTACTATCATCTTGGTCTGACTGAAAACTCGAGTCAGTGTAACCCTGGAGCTCCTCTCCTTTATATACCAGAAATAAATCCTTAGTCCTTCTCAAGTACTTAAGGATGCATTTCACGACTTCCCAATGACTCTCACCTGGGTTAGCCTGAAATCTGCTCATAACACTTACAACAAATGTCACATCTGATCTTGTACATAGCATAACATACATGATGGATCCAATCGCCGAGGCATACAGGATCTTTTCTATGAACGCTCTATCTTCAGGAGTCTTAGGCGAATGCTCCTTAGATATATGAACTCCATGTCTTATCGATATAAAACCTCTCTTGGAGTTCTCCATGCCAAACCTTTTGACAATGGTGTCTATGTACATGGATTGGGATAAGCCAAGCAACCTCCTCGATCTATCTCTATAGATACGTATTCCCAATACGTAGGTTGCTTCTCCCAAATCCTTCATGGAGAAGTTCTTTGACAGCCATGCCTTCACTGATGATAACATACCTACATCATTCCCAATGAGTAGAATGCCATCCACATAAAGGACAAGAAAAATGATCGCGCTCCCACTGATCTTCTTGTACACACAAGGTTCATCTTCATTCTTAATGAAGTCATAAGATCTGATCGTCTCATCAAATCTCATATTCCAACTCCGAGATGCTTGCTTCAATCCATAAATGGATCTCACGCAACTCGCACACCTTTTCAGGGAAACTCCTTGGATGTATAACCCTTAGCTTGTATCATATACACCCTCTTCCTCAAGGTTTCCATTGAGGAAGGCGGTTTTTCACATCCATTTGCTCAGGACCTCGTAGTCATAGTGTGCAGCTATGGCGAGAAAGAATCTGATTGACTTAATCATAGAGCGAGTGAGAATGTTTCGTCATAGTCAACTCCTTGTCTTTGACGCAGTAACCCTTCGCCACCAACCTTGCCTTGAGGTGTCAATCATGTCCATCGGCACCAATCTTCTTCTTGAAGATCCACTTACACCCGATGGGTACTATACGCTCAGGAGGGTCGGCCAAGTCACCATACTTGGTTCAGATGCATGGACTGGATCCACGAATCCATTGCTTCTCGCCATTTCTTAGAGTTGGAATCATTGACCGCTTCACTATAGAGTTAAAGGATCATTATCCTTTTAGTGGAGAGTATCGACATCATCCAGTCTACAAGATGTCCCACATATCGATACAGTTGTCTCGGTACTCTACCCGGTCCTACGCGGTGCCTCTGTGTGTTCTTGAAGACTTTCGGAGGCGAGTTCTCATCTAAAGAGGTAGCATTTGTGTTCGGATCTAGAACTTCTTCTGAAGTACTACTTTCACTCCACTATCTCTTCTCAAGAGATACTCATCTTCTAAGAAGATGGCCCTTTTCACAACAAATATCGATTGTTCCTCGGGCGGTAAAAAGTAGTATCTGATGTTTCTTTCTGGATATCCCACAAATCTACAAAACTCAGTCCTTGATTCCAGCTTTATCTGTATCATGTTTCTTAACATGAGCAGGACAACCCCATACTCTAAAGTAAGAGAAGTTCGGCTTCTTCCTTTCCATATCTCATATGGAGTAGAAGCTACAGATTTGCTAGGTAAGACATTAAGGACACGCACTTCTCTGTCCTCAAGCGCATATCCCCAAAGGGATATTGGAAGTTTCGAGAAACTCATCATAGATCGCACCATGTCCAACAAGGTACGATTTCTCCTTTCTGAAACACCATTCATCTGAGGTGTGTAAGGAGGAGTCAATTGAGCTAGGATACCATTATCCTTAAGGAACTGTTTGAACTCTGTACTTAAGTATTCACCTCCTCTATCTGATCGAAGAGTCTTGATACTCTTTCCAGATTGTTTCTCCACTTCATTCTTAAGCTCTATGAATTTCTCAAAGGCTTCAGACTTATACCTCATAAGGTATACCCAAGGACGCCTACCGTTTCTACTGGCCCTCCATCTTCAAGGACGCCTACTGGTTCTACACGGAGTGCCTACAATGTCAAGTGGTGATCAACATCTCCAAGCGAGATGAGATGCCGATGCGGTCGATCCTTGAGGTGGAGATCTTCGACCTTTGGGGATAGATTTCATGGGACCTTTCCCACCTTCTGACGGGAAAGAGTACATACTGGTGGCGGTGGACTATGTGTCTAAGTGGGTCGAGGCAATCCCCACTAGGACAAACGATCATCAGGAAGTTCTGCGATTCATCACATGATGCATCTTCGCCCGATACGGTTGTTCGAGGGCCATCATTAGCGACGGCGGCTCACACTTCAATAACTCTCTCTTCCGGGCGTTGTTGAAGAAGTACAGAGTACACCACCGCATCACCACACCATACCACCCCCAGGCGAATGGGCAAGTATAGGTAAGTAATCGAGAAGTCAAAACGATACTTAAAAATATAATTTGTCCAGATGGGAAGGATTGGGCACACAAGCTTCTCGACGCAGTATGGGCATACCGGACGACATACAAGACACCTATCGGGATGTCTCCCTTCCGGCTCATCTTCGGGAAAGCCTGCCACCTTCCGGTTGAGCTAGAGCACCGAGCCTACTAGGCTATCAAAAAGCTCAACCTCGCACTGGACGAAGTAGGGAAAGAATGACTTTTCCAGCTTCAGGAGTTACAAGAGTTGAGGAATGACGCGTACGAGAATGCGGCAATCTACAAGGAAAAGACCAAGGCCTTCCACGACCGACACATCTGACGACGATCATTACAGGTGAAAGACAAGGTCTGGCTCTACAACTTGCGCCTCAAACTCTTCCCTGGAAAGCTGCACTTCAGATGGGGTGGTCCTTACATGGTTCTGGAATTGTTCGACGGTGGAGCGGTACTCATCTTTGACCCTAAAACCGATCGACAATTCGAGGTAAACGGCCATCGTCGCAAGCCGTACCTGACCTCAGAGCCACTCGCACCAGCAGATAAGGTAAATCTGCATCTTTTCGAGCACTCGAGGACGTGACGGTATCACCCTCGGCCCATCAGTAGTCATAGGTTTTATTTTTGTTTAGTCTTGCTGAAGACGTTAAACTTAACGCTCTTGGGAGGCCCCAAGATTATCTTATCTTTTTAGTTTTATGTGTTTTTTATAGTTTTTTTATAGACATCGGAGAACTACATTAGAAAAGGGCGTACCTGCACCGGAAATCCCACGAGCATCACAGAATAATGAGTCTTTCTAGACCTATATCACCACACTTTTATATTATTTTCATGCCATGATTCGATGATTTTTTCACATGAGCATGTAGTTTTCATTGAGGGCAATGAAAGATTTTAGTTGGGGGGTGAGGATTTAGAAAAAGCTCTACTATTTTCAAAATTTTTAAAATTCTACCTTCTAAAAACTCCTATTTTTCAAAATTTTGATCTAATCTACCCCACCTTAGAAGTCTTTTCATCTAGAGATCTGACCTACTAGAGATGTAGAAGTGAGGACCTTATAGTCCATATGATTACATTTTGAGCAATAAAGCCAAATGATCTAGAGAGACCAATGGATTAGATTTAGTGGTTGACTTCTTTAGGGTTGGGTACCTAACAGGCACCAAGGAAAAAGAGTAATAAGAGGTTGAAATGCTATGGGATTGAAAAGGAGAGTATTTGAGAGAAAATAAAATTTCATCCCTTACGTATTATTAGCCAAAACTGCTTAGTATAAGGAATTTCTCGATTCTAGACTTTCCCTTTTAAAGAGTGCAATGATCCATAATTCTTGTAGCACCTATCTTTCCTTATAGGCATGTAGTTTATCTCTTCCAAAGCAGTCAAGTAGTTACACCACTTTGTTTTAAACTTCACTTTTGATGATGAACACTCCCAAGTGAACTCACATATCCATCTCACCTTCTATTTTTGCTCCCACATGTATTTATACCTTCACTACACTTCATTTGCTACACACTCTCTTCAGAAATCCTAAAACTCCTCCACATCATCACTCTAGTCTTCTGAAATGCTTAAAAAAAAAAATAAGAAGAAGAAGAAAAGAAAGAATAGAAAAGTCAAAAGAAAGAGATAAATAAGAAGTTACAAGAAGGAAAATAAGTGGGAACATCTTCTACCCTTATCTCTACCTGCACTATCATCTCCACCATCTACCTTATCCATGACCATCCACCTCACTTGGGAGTATAATCATCGTAAGTGGTACCTTCTTTACTTTTATAATCCACTTTGTTTTATCAGCATATTTGCTTTTAGCCAAGTCATACCCTTAGAAATAGTATCTTTTATTTCCTTCAGCCTCCTCACATGATGCATCCAAGATAGGAACCCTTTTGAATTGCACTCTTTTAAGGAGGAAAGCGAGTTGAGGGGAATTCTAAGTACTAAGTAGCCTCCATTTTGAGGGAATGAGTGATATGTTTATGGAGAGGGTAAGGAATTACATCCACTCAGGAGAGAGTGAGTATATTTTCAGCACCATAGCATCATGCCTTAGATAGGCTCATCTTGATTACAATCAAGAATTAGACTTGAGCATTAGCCGATGAGCACTACCCTAACATGCACTAAAGAAGTCAACCTAGAGACGGAATCTAGATCATTATGGCCTACACTATGAGGAAAAAGTGATCATACATTTATACATTTCACTTTTTTAGTAGCAGGATCAAAGGATGAAAAGACCTTCTAGGGAGATCATATAGTAAATTGCTAAGAGACTAGCAATAATTTAAGTTGGGGGGGTGTGATAACATGCTAAATGAACATTCTAAAACATGATTTTTGATGCATATTAAGGTATAAATGGTTTCATTTACATGCATGTTATCATACTTATGTGTATTTTCTATCATTCTATGAAAAAGTCATTATAATATAAAAAATACTTTAAATTAGGGTTAAATATGATGATTTAAAAGATAAATAATTAATAAACCATCTTTACTTGAGATTATAGAGGTTTTTAAAGTTCAAATAATGAGAGAAAATATTTTATAAACATATATTTATATTTTCTTAAGTTAAAATCTTTAAATAATAAATGTATTTTTGAAATGAAAATTAAAACTCTCATTATTTATTAATTTTGACTTTTTAGAATGATAGATAATTAAATTTCAGATCAAATGAAAGAAATTTAGATTAATTTGGAGTTATATTTTAAACATTATGAATTTTCTAATTTTTAGGGATTTTTCTGAATTAAATTTGCGATTTTAATGTTAAAATTAAATTAAAAAAAAATGCAAAAAGGGTTTATTATTTCGCGCAAGACCCACGTGGATGTGGCGTGGCACGCAAGGGCACGCGGCGCCTACGCGGCGATGTGACACATATTTATATTTACATATATAGGTTATAATATATATTGTCTTACGATTATTGGAAGATGATTATTAACCCTCTAAATCGTCTCACCTTATTAACCAAACCCTTTTCTTTAATTTTTCTCGTGTGGGACTAAGTTCCACACGGTTTTTAAAATCTCAGGTGACGTGGCTGGCGGAGAGGTGTTGGATCACAATCGAAGCGCGCCGATCGAGTGCACTCGCGGTCCACTGTATCCTGATCAAGCACGTGGCTAATTAAAAGAGTTATAGCGGCTCTGATGAAACGACGAGGAGCGCATCTCGGTCGCCCGATCGCGATCCAAGGGGCGCAATTCAATGCGTTTTATAACACATCTCAAACGATGCATCCGGACCCTCCATCTTAGATCCAATGATCGCGATATTTCCGAAACAATCCACGGTGGACCATTTCATCGTAACCTTTGATCGTTTCGATCGGACGGTTACGCCCAAAATTCCTATAAAACGAGGTGTTCCTCCGATTTGTAAGCCAATCGAGTTAGAAATCAGAGCAATTGATCTGTTTAGACACCTCCCCTCTTGAGTCTCTCGATCCCATTGTGTTGTACACTCATTTCCGCACCTCCGGAGCATTTGAGTTCGCGATTTGGTTGATTAGATTAGGAGAAATCGACGCTTGAATCTCCACATCGCGTTCTTCGTTCTAGGCGATTAAGCGGTTTAATTGCGTAGATTTGATCGCTATTTGGGATTCGTGGAAGTGGTTTTTCATAATCTACCTTTCCATCATGTTTAATTTTAATTTAGATTTGGATTTCAAGATTAATTTGGTTTAATTTAAGTCAATTTCGCGATTTCTTCGTCCAGAAATTTCTTCCTACTTTGATCTTCAATTTCTCCGTGAAATCAAGACCAAATTTGATGATTCTTGATTCCATGGAATCGATTTGAAGTTCTCTTTCATAATTTACCATTTTCCCCAATTTCTATCATCAATTCATTGTCCAATTTGATCAATTTCGAGGAAAACATCAAGAATTTCCTTATTTCCTTGTGGATTCGACCCTTATTTACCATTATACCCTTCAATTCACTATCAAATCATCAAATTGGGAAGTTTGGAAATATTTTTGACACGAGACCGTGTGAAATCGACGACCTCGCGGTCCCGTCTCATCATATCCCTCGAGTAAGTGAAATATGACGATCGTGATTAAATCGCATGATTGTTTGCTCAAGATTGTGCCAAGTCACCTGCGACTAAAAACAAACATAAATAGTACAACATGACATAAATTTTGATGATTTGATGAGTATATAAGGTATGGGAGTATAGTGGGTTAGCGAAAATCCATAATGGATGCTTAACCCACTAATTACTCACACACTCACACACGCACACACACGCACACACACACGCACACGTCACCACGTGGCGTGTGCACATGTCGCCACGTGGCGATTGTCTGCCACGTCAGCTTGTGATAAATAAAAACATTTTTTTATTCTTTTAAAAATAAAAAATAGGTTTAAATAAATTCCAAAAAATTCTAAAAAATTCCTAAAAATTAGAAAATACATAACTTTCAAAATATGACTCCAAATTAAACCAAATTTGTTTTGTTGGATCATAAATTAAATTATCTATCATTATAAACAATCAAAATATTTAAATAACAAGAGAAAAAAAATTTGAATTTCAAAATATATTCATTTCTGTTAGAAAATAAAACTAGAAAAATACATGAGTGTAAATAAAAATATTTTCTCTTATCATTTAATCCTGAAAAATATTATTATGATTTCAAGTATAAATGGGAATAAAATTACATTATTGAATTGTGCATAATTATCCCTAAAATGATATATTTTTAGATCATAATCTAAAATTACATAAAATGTTAGATATGCACTCAAAATATGATAATATGAATACAAATGGAATATTTAATGCCTTAATTTGCATTAATAATCATGTAAATTCATGTATAAAGTGCATGTTATCAACTACTCAGGGTCTAAAGAAATTCTCAGTTTGAGTTTTACATGGCGAGAAATCACTTGATTATAATTCAAAAGAATTATTCACGCCATTGATGGAGGAAAATCTGTTCTACTAAGTCTCTAGCCTCTCTACAGTGAAGCAAATTTGGGGTAGCCTATAATTTTTGTGTGGATGTAGACCACCATCAGACAATACCAAATCTATGATCTCAAAAATTGAGAATAGACTAGATAAAAACGCATAGTGAGAGGATGGGCCCATTGCCCCTTATGCCAAGGAGTTTTGATTAGAATATGATGGAAAGATAGCATTGTAACCATAGGAAAACTATGTGAACGATGCTGATGTGTGTTTTACGTGCAGAAACTTGGGGTGATGCAGGACCAGGGTGGTAAACCCGGTCACGCACCGAACTACTAAGGGTGAGTCTAGGGAAGGGATACCCTAGGGTGAACTACTATGATGTAATGACCTACTAATGACAACAAGCAAATACCTTCCCGCACGTTGTCTCCGGAGCTCCTAGAGTGCGCCGAGTAGTGTCAAGTCCGGGAGACCTCCCAGACCATGTCCGCGCAGGCGGGGAGCCTCGGGTCGTTGATGGGGAGCTTGACAGTCAACCCGATGGATTGGACCACGGTCTCAATCCACTCGAGTCATCTAATCACTCGAACTAAACTATGTCCAGACGGCATTAGTTGCAAGTGCGGGAAGTACTGAAAGCGATAAATAACTTCAAAGTGTAGAGGAGGGGATGTGTGCCTAACCTGGGGGGCCTTAGCCTGGTCGGTTGTGGCAGGGAAGGTCGTTCGTATGCAGCATAGGCGATCAACAGAGGTGGCAGCGAATCGGGTGATGTCAAAGAGAGTGGACGGCAGGTCGTGATGAATGGTGGGCACGGACGCAACCCAAGCCAGGTACGGGCACGAACTGAAATGAAAGCGGGCTCAGCTTGGACCCCGTGTGGACGTGGCTTGGATCTGGAACGGGGTGGCTGAGTTCAAGGGCGGAAGGACCTAGTCCAGATTCCAGTGCGGCTAGGATCAGGTGCAAACGCGGTTTGGTCCATGACTGGAGCAACCTGGACTTACCACGAGCATGGCCTGGACCGAGGCATGTGATGGCGTGTTGCAAGGGGGGGCCGGTCTGGTACAGGGACGGGGTATCCCAGGGAGGACACATGCAGGATGCCTTGGAGTGGCGAGCGCGGGCGCATGAGATGTGTGCTAGGGGTACAGTTGACGGATTCGCGAGTAGGCCGGTCGCGGAATGCAGAGGCGTGAGCAATTTCCGATTGGGAATCACGAATTTCGTCGAGGGCGGAGAGGCTAGGTGGGAATTGCACGAGGCAATGGGGTAAGTGACAGATCGAATCGATGTGGTCATCAATTGCACACCGATTCATGTAAAAAAAAGTCCTAACTTACCAATTTATGGAAAATATCTCAAATTGAGGGGTATAATGGTCGAATCCACAGGGAATTAGGGAAATTTCTGATGATCTCTTCGAATTTGATCAAATCAGATAATGAATCGATGGTAGAAATTGGGGAAAATGATGTTTTATGAAAGAGAACTTTCAGACGATTCCACAGAATCAAAAATCATCGAATTTGACTTTGATTTCGTGGAGAAATTGAAGATCGAAGTGAGATGAAATTTCCAAAAATTGGAAGAACGAAATTAACAAAAATCAAGATGAAATTAAGCTAAATCACTAATCTAAACAAAAATTAAACAATAAGAGACAATAGATTAGGATAAAAGACGATCCCTAACCCACAATTGCGATCGAATTGATCCAATTTATCGCCGGAATCAAGGCTTTTCATAAAAAATCTGAAAATCATGATCGTGGAGTTCAAGCGTGGATTTCTTCCTTGTCGATGATCCAAATCTTGGTCTTCAGCACTCCGTGGATGCGGAAATGAGTCTAGAAGTGATTGGGATCAAGAGATTCAAGAGATTTGGTGTCTAAATAGTTCAATTTGATTGAATTGCTCTTGAATGCTTTAAAAATGCGAAGAAGATCTCAATTTATAGTGTATTTGGGTGTAACCGTATGATTAAATGGATGAACGGCTCTGATGAAGCGCATGATCGTGAATCATTACCGTTTAGTCGTGGCCGTTGGATCACGATCGGACGCTCAAGATGAAGCCAGGTCGACGCGCGTTATAAAATGCCCTTAAACGCCTGTTGTTGGATCGCGATTGGACGCATTAGATGCGTTTTTATGTGATTTAATCTCGACCGTTATAACTCTCGCGATCAACAGTGGAGATTAGACGCATCTGGTGTACCCTGATTTCGCCACGTATCCTCATCAATTTAAATGAAGATCGACGGTCGAGAATTTACGCGCGATCGGATGTCCCACAGGCTGCCTCGTCACCGCCTAATCGTGATCGTTGATCGTGATCCGATCGGACGACTCTGATCGTGCCACGCCACCTGCACGCAAAAAAAAATGGAAAATTGATTTTAAATTAGAAAAATCGATTTTTAATTCCAGAAAATCCTTAGAAATTTATTAAAAATTTAGAAAAATTCAGAAATTTTTTGAAAAAATCCCGAAAAATTAGAAAATTCATAACTTTCAAAATATAACTCTAAATTAATTGAAATTTCTTTCATTTGATCATAAATTTAATTATCTATCATTCTAAAAAGTCAAATTTAATAAAGAACAAGAGATTTAATTTCTATTTCAAAAATATATTCATTCTTTTAAGATTTTAACTTTAGAAAATTAAATGAATGTTTATAAAAATAAGTTCTCTTATTATTTAACATTAAAAACTACTTATAATCTCAAGTAAAGATGGGTTATAAAATAATTTATTTTTAATTCATAATGTTTGTCCCTAAATTAAAGTAGTTTGAGATTATAATGACTTTTTCATAGAGTGATAGATAAATACTCAGAAATATGATAACATGCATAGGAGTGAAATCTTTTCTGCCTTAATATGCATAAATAATGATGTATTATCATGTCTTATTAGCATGTTATCAGTAAGGAATGGGAAATTCCACGTAGAGAGGAGAGGCAGGGATGACGGGGAGGCCTGTCGAGTCGCGCAAGCGAATTTGGCTGGGGGAGGAAGAGAACAAGAGGAAGGGGTCAGGACGTGCGGAGGAATTCGCGAGAGTGTTGGAGGGGCATTGGCTGGTGGCGAGGGTGAATTCAGCTATGGGGGGGGGGGTTTGAGCCAACGAGCGAGAGGGAGAGGTTGGGTGTTGGAGGGAGTGGAGGCGATGGCTGACCTCGGTGATTCTTGGTACCCTCCGAGATTCGCAATTCATAAATTTGCAATTCGCGAATTCGTGAATTTGGGCAAATCGTCAAATCGGCAATTCGGCAAGTCGTGATTCAGTGATGTGCAACTTGCAAAAGTGGCAGTTTGTGAGGATGATCCAGTGCCCTGGAAGAGGGGGCGTTGGCAGGGTGGCGTCAAATAGTTCTTAGTGGGGTGACTGATTGGGGTTTTGGCAGGGGGTTGGGAACGACGACAGGTGGACCGGGGAGGATGATGATGATGAGTGTAGAGAAGGTGATGTTTCGGGTCAGGAATTGCAGGGGAGCATCGGGACGGAATGGCGCGGGGTCATAGGGATGGGGAAGGTCGGGAGTTTTGGGAAGGCAGGGCGCTGTCACGGAGAGGAATTGAGGGCTGATGGGTGGAGAAGTGGGGAGGTCGCGAGGAGGGGGAGAGAGAAATCTCAGTCGGTAGGGGTGGAGAGAGATCGGGGAAGAGGGAGGTGTGATAGTGGACGGGGCGTTGGTGCCGAAGATGGGGTAGCAGTGCTGGCAGTGGCGGCGGCGGCGGCTCTAGGGCGGCAACTCTAGGGCGGCGATGGCGGTGCTAGGGCAGCGGTGGCGGCGCTAGGGCGGTGGCGGCGATTGGAAGATCGGCGGTGGAGTTAGCGGGACCGAGGGAAAGACCGGGTCAATTCATTTTATCAATGAGCATCAAGTGACACATCTTCTTCACGCGCGATGTGGAAAGATATGGACGCTTTATCGTCGATCAAATGGACGTGACTTAAAGACATCGATTAAGGAATTAGCATTTAATCTCATATGTTGATCAAAGATGAAAAGGCGCATCCAATGGTCGCGCCCAATTTCTTTATAAATTGAAATGTTCTTCGATAGAAAAATTCGTTCTTAGATGTTTTGAGAAAATTGAATTGTTTAGACAACTCAGTCCTTGTATCACTTGATTTCTGCTACTTTTGACTCATTTTAGCATGTGAGGAGTGTTTGAAGTCATGAATTGGTGGAGAGAATCGAAAGAAATCACCTCTTGAATCGTAAAATTCGTTTTCAGAATCGCGGAATGAAAAGCCATGAATTTGGAAATTAATTGGATCATTTCAAGCGTGACTTCAGGTTAGATTACGTGTTTTCCTTCGAATCTATCTTCTTGTAGCATTAGTTTTTAATTTTGAATCGTAGATGAGTTTAATTTTAGATTCAATTTGAGTTTTTATTACGAATCATGATCAATTTTATTTCTCGATTTCAATCTTTGATTTCTTCGCGAATTCTAATCAAAATTCACTGATTTTTGATTCCGTGGATTCGTATTGGAGTTAGCTTGCTTAATATACTAAAATATCTAATTTCTCACCTCAATTCATCATCCAATTTGATCGAATTTCAAAGATAACTCAACATTTTCCTTATTTCTCCATGGATTCTACCGTTATTCATTACTATACTCTTTAATTTTTTATTCTAACTTTACATTGGGGAGTTTGGAACTTGTTTTGACTTGATTTTGTATATATTCAATGACCGCATGAAATTGTTTCGTCAATTGACAGCATTGCTGGGGAATTAAGGCTTTTTTTTATAGAATAATCATTGATTTTGACTCGCTCAACTTTGATTTTTCAGTTTATTTTTTGATGTTAACTCTTTCATCCTACATTGAGAAATTTGAAGCAGAAATACATCTTAGAGATACTCAGTTCGACGAGATTAAGCGATTTCTTGCTTTGCTGCGGATTATAGACGATCACATCTTCATACTCGAGTTGAGAGGGTGTAACTCTCATGGATAGTGACGCTGAGGTACAATTGTTTCTTCTTGTTGAATAATTTATAGAAGTATCTTTCATATATTCATATACATTTACAATCCACCCTTCTATGAGATGAGAGTTTAATTGGAGAGCAAGGAATATCCCTTTACACGTAGATATTTTTGAACACTCCTCGCGGTCACCTTCCTCTACCGTGTCTTCTTTGACCATAGAAATGGCCTGGAATGATAAAGAAAATGTTAGGAGATGCCTTAGTGACTATGGTAGGCCCGTCCTTGAGAAACCCGTCACTCGTATTCATGCACCACTTAGTAGAAATGTAAATTTTTGGATAGATTCACATGTGATGAGTATGTTACCTATCTTCCATGGTAAACCTTCCAAGGATCCCTATAGACATGTAGACGAGCTTAGTCAAGTGTGTGAAATTAATCAAATTCATAATGTGTCGAAAACGTGATGAAAAATGAAACTCTTTCCTGCTACTTTTAGAGATAGAGCTAAAGATTGTTTTTTAAAGTTAGGGAAAGAATTCACCAATTGGACCAAGATGGAGAAGGAATTTTGATGTATGATATTTCAAGATGATATGTATGACGATGAGAATGTGAATGTGAATATTTTATGAAAGGATGAGTGAATTATGATATGAATATCTACTTATTATTTATGAAATATTCCTAGAAATTAGGAAGGACCTATGAATGATATCAATGATGGAATATTGTATAAATCAGAGAATATATCGTGTAGGATAATTCGGGAATATAGAATAAAAGTAATGAAGAAAGTTAATGAATGTGTGGAGAAGAGAAAGAATGAGGAGATGATATGTATTAATTAGTGATTAGGAATGATTCCTATTTTTAATTTCTATCACGTTGAGAGGATATAATATGGAGAATATGAAGGATTGTAATACATATATCAATGAATATATGAAGAATGATAATGCGGAAAGATGATTGTGAGGGTAATGAGAATGATCGAGGCTATGAAGAGAGGATAATGGATGAGAGAGGAATTTGGTTTATGGGGAAAGAATATGGATATTGATAGGAATATTAGGAGGTGATAGGAGAATGATTGGGGTTATCTGCTGTATGATAATCTTAGTTAGTATTTACAAGACTGAGAACAGATAAGAAGGATGTAATGTTGGACTTATGATGTAAGAGGTGAACTACTGCTCATGGTTATAAAGGAGAGGATGTTACCTGAGATTAACGTGAAGATGACGCTCTTTAAGATCACCAATTGATCCAATATTTCCTCCGTTTGTTTCTTACTGTGATATGGATGAAAGTGATAGAATGGGAGGGAGAAAAGAAAAGGGAGATAGAACTCGGAGAGAGAGGTTTCGGGAGAGACACGGGAAGCACACGACACAAAAAGTTTTCAAAAGAAAACGATTCATTCTTCAATAAACAACTGCTTTCTTGTTCTTACAACTTCCTATTTTATAGAGTATGAGAGAAGAATTAGACGATACAACGCGTTATGGTAGTGTCACCCGCGCTTGGACAGTTATGCCATGTCAGGAAAATTTCTTGTGTCTTAAAAAAAATTCGTGAGTGCCGTTTGATAATTCTTGGGTTCGTGATGATGATGACGATTGTGGAATCGTTACGACGCGTAAGTGGAGTTGGATTCAATGAGAGATTTTCCAAATCATTATTCTTCGCGCACGAGTTGAAGTAGCCGTGAAAGATTCGCGATGACATTCTTTGACTCTTTGTTGACCTTGATCGCGTGAGCGTCAACCTTCAATATTTACTCAGCAAATGATGAGATGACCGATAGCGTGAAGTTGTCGGGAACGACTGCAAGATCGTTCAGCTTAGCACGATGAATGGAGACTTTGGTGAAGAACCGATGGCGGGAGTTGTGTCGAGTCTAGTTCCTTAGATCTCGTTCTCTTCTCTTTTCGTCCGAGTTTTATCCATGCAGACGGGAGAGAACTTATGGAGGAGCTCCTTGTGATGTTCCTTTCTCCTTAGTCATTGGTTATTTCGAGAAGCATTCCTGACGATATGAGTGTTTGGCACACCACATAGTCTCGATGGAGCTTTCTTTTGTCAGCCATGGAAGTAAAGACTTCGTAAGAATAACTAATCTCTTTCTTTGGTGAGGAGAAACTGATGGGAGTTGGCACGACTTCTATCCTTCTCGCGGATCGCCAAGGTAAGGTAAGGAGAGGCTGGGATTGGTGGACGATGACAGTGTTGATACTTAAGCCTTTGACATTGAGAAATTCCCCTGAATGATGTGGAGAGAAGGCTGAGACGGGCGGTGATAGCTATGACAGCTTCCTTTCCTTCAAATCAGACTTCCTTTTCTTTAAGTACGAATTTCCTTTATGCTGAACTGCTCTCTTTATTCGGTTGAGATGATGAGCATGTAGGAGGTAGCCCTTGAATTGTTAATCTGTAAGACTTCTTTCTTCACAACATTTGAAGACACCTGTCAATGCTTTTATGACTTCATCGTTCTGAGTGATAACATGCAATCTTAACATGATAAAACATGATTATTAATGCAAAATAAGGCATTAAACATTCCATTTATATGCATGTTATCATACTTTGAGTGCATTTCTATCATTTCATGCAATTTTATGTTATAATCTCAAAATGCGTTAATTTAGGGTTAATTATGATGAATTAAAGATTAAAGATTTTATAACCTATCTTTACTTGGGATTATAATTGGTTTTTAAAGTTAAATAATGAGATAAATCATTTTTATAAGCATTCATTTAATTTTCTAAAGTTAAAATCTTAAAGAAATGAATGTATTTTTGATATAAAAATTAAATCTCTTGTTATTTAAATATTTTGACTTTTTATAATGATAGATAATTGAATTTCAGATCCAATGAAAAAAATTTGGATTAATTTGGAGTTGTATTTTGAAAGTTATGAATTTTCTAATTTTTAGGGATTTTTCTGGAATTTTCCGAATTTATTTTCGATTTAAATCTATTAAAAACAATTAAAAAAAGATTAAAACGGGGGTTGATTTTTGCGCGGGTCCCACGTGGGTGCGACGTGGCATGCAAGGCCACGTGGCAGAGCCACGCGGGCCCACGTGAGCGCCTGCGTGGCGCGAAGGTGACACGTGGGTGCTGTTTATATTTATCGTAATATATAGGTTTTATAATATATATAAGTCTTCCGATTATCGGAAGATAGATTATTAACCCACTTATTTGTCACCCATTATATACCCGAGAGTTTCCTTTTATTTTTACCGTGTGGGACTATGTTCCACGTTTTGTTTTAAATGCAGGCTACGTGGATCAATGCTAGGCATCGGATCAAAGGCGCGATGAATGACACGCGTGGATCACGTGAACCAAAAGTCCACCAGATCATCAATCGCGCACGTGTCTTAAAAGTGGAATTATAACGGTCCAGATTTCAAGCGATCAAACGCATCCAAGGCGTCAGATCGCGATCCAACGGACGCGTTTTCACGCGTTTCATAACGCATAAACGCATGCTGCATCCGGAGCGTCCATCCGTGATCTAACGACCACGATATATTCATAACAGTTCACCTTGATGTGTTTAATCCGGACCGTTGATGAGGATTAAACGCATCCAGCGGTGGGTTACGCCCAATTCGCCTATAAATTGAGGCGTTCTTCGATTTTGTAAGACATTCTCGGATGTATTCATCAAATTGATCTATCTACACCCATCCATCCTTGAATCTTTCACTTCTAATCTCTTCTAGACTTGATTCTGCATCCACGGAGTGATTAAAAGTGAGATTTCGTTGATTGATTAAGGAGAATTTGTCTCTTGAACACCAATGCTTGCGTTCGAAATCGCGGAATGAATGACCTTCGATCCGGCGATTAATTGGATCAATTCGATCGTTATCTCGGCTTAGAATACTTGTTTTCCCTCTAATCTATCGTCATGTATCATCAATTTGTAATGTAGGATTGTAATTTAGTTTAATTTTGTTTTTTATTTTGGTTTATGTTCTTTCGATTTTCAGAAATTTGATCCTACTTCGCTCTTTGATTTCTCCACGATTACTAATCCAAATCAAGTGATTTTTGATTCCGTGGATACGTCTTTGAGTTATCTTTCTAAATCTACCATTTTCCCTAATTTCTCACCTCAATTCATCATCCAATATGATCAATTTCTAAAAGATCTCTTAAAAATACCTTATTTCCCTGTGGATTCAACCCTTTTTTACCATTATATCCCTCAATTCACTATTAAATCATCAAATTGGTAAGTTCGGAAATATTTTTGATACAAGACCGTGTGAAATCGACGACCTCGCGGTCCCGTCTCGTCACTGAGCCATTGGAGGAAGAAACCCAAGTGTGACAAAATCCTTCGCCAGCTCATCAAAATCACGATTAACAAGATGAACGCAAGATTGAATGAAACCATATCTAAGTTCCTGCTTTAGTTCACCCATCATTCCAAAATATAAGTAAGCCAATTTTCCATCTAATATCTTAATTACATAAAGATCCTTTACTTCTGATAGCTTCTATCCTTCCACCCATTCCATAGTTAGTTGTAGTCATAACTCCTTCTTCATTATCCATGAGGGTCTTATTTAAATGGGTGGCAATCCTTCTGGTTAGATTCTTCCTTCAAGTTCTTCATGGTTTTAGAAACCGCAAGCTTGATAATCTTTATTTATGAGGCTTCTTTTGTGCTCTTCATGATGATCGACGGATGAGATGTGGGATCTCATTACTCTTGCGAGGATCGATGTAGTTAGGATGATAGTCTTTATGATTGTCTTCCTTAACAATAACTTCCTTCTTGATGTTTATCTTCATAAAGTCTTTTTTTTGGGGTAGCATCCGAAGACCATTCTTCCATAGGCAGTAGTATAGAGATCTCTTCTAGAATTCTATCTAAGGGAGGGTTTTAAAGAATGAAGGGAGCATAACACAAAGATGTTCCTACTGAATTTTTTTTCTTGAGATCATTGATTTATAAAAGGTACCTATGATATAGTGGATATGGTTTGGATGTTGAGGAGCCTATATCAAGGTAATATGTGGTTGACTTGGTCCAACTATTGAATTCTAAGTTTTATAAGGATGAAGGTTTAATTGCATATGACCAAGTCAATCTTTAGATTAGGTTTTAAACGGAAAAGGAGGGAAGATGATTCCCTTTGAATCTACACTCTCTTTCAATGTTTTAGAGAGGCCTTCTTCATTCATTTAATGAATGGATAGTTTTTGAAATTTGTGAACAAGGAGGAGGATAGTGTCTTGTTTTTGTTGAGACTGAAATATCTTCCTTAAGTTATACTAGGTTCACTTGGAACCCTTGTGTTCATGTTTTGAGATAACTGTTCATCAAATTTCTTAGGAAATACTATTATGTAGGAAAAACCACTTGCGTTAGGAAGGCTATTTGTGAATTTACCCAAGGTCCGAGTGAATCATTTCATGAAGCGTGGGAGAGACTTAGAGACCTTACTAGGGAGTGTCCTCACACTGCAGTGTCTAACCATGAGCTTACATATATATTTTATGATGGGTTAGGGCTGAAAGATAGATATCTTTTAGATGCAGGTTTGAAGACAAAACGATGTAATTGATCGAGACGATGGCAAAAAATAGCCATCACAACGTGGCAAAACCATTCAGAAGAGGTACAACGCTGAAAGGAGGATTAATTGATGCAAAATCAGTAGAGACGGGCATGCTCCTTAAAAGGATCGATAAGATGGCGGAGGTCTAGAACCTTCAATTGGATCGACTCCACATCTGAAACGATTATGAAGGATGTGCACCCGTCGCTTTACAAGAAGCGTTGTCATGCCTATTGCTCAAGAATCGACCATGTCGAGTTAGATTGCCTCGACATGACAATTCAAGGGCAGGGCATGTATAGACAAGGCCCACAAGGAGGGCCAAGTCAACAGGGAAGACCAAATTATCCGGGTGTATACCCAAATTATTATAATAACCCTGTTGTCTATAACAATCCTACGCAGCATGTAGGATTTAGGAAGAACGACGGTCAAGCATATCTTCTACCATACAACTACGGTCAACAAAAAAATTCACAACCGCAACCCTACGAAAATACAAGACAGTCGACGTATATCCCGTCACAGCCACCATACACTCAAGCTGCACGACCGACTCTATCATTTATATATTTCACTCTTGGTGGGATATCTTAGTTGATTGAGCAAATGAACAGAATGAACTCACGTGTGGACAAGATACATGACCTCATCAAGATGAACATTCCTGCCACGACTAATAGTAAGAAGTGTAAGCAGGTTTCTTTTTCTGACCAATTTCCCTTCTAGGCCACTATTAACCCGAGGAATCAAGGGGCCTCATCGAGTCAAATGCAGAATATGAACCATGTCCATGTTGACGAGGAGGCAGTAGAGACTGCATTAGCCATATTGAGCCTTCGGAGCGGCAAAGACTTACCGAATCGTTATATGGACCATCCTTTTCACAAGGGCTCGATAGATGAAGAAACATCAACTGTCATAGTAGAGCAAGACAATAGTTGGGAGGATGAGGAGGAACAGGCACGAGCTGAACATGCACGATACATTCAAATAGCTGACAGACCGAGTTGGTGTGGTCGTTGAATGCACACCAATTCGTGTTAAAATTAATACCAAATTCACCAATTTTATCAAATAATCATGAATTGAATAGTATAGTGGCGAATAAGGGTTGATTCCAAAGGAGAATTAGGGTAATTTCAGATGATCTTTTGAAATTCGATCAAATTGGATGATAAATCATAGTGAGAGATTAGGGAAATTGATATTTTTGGAAAGAAGACTCGAAGGCGAATTCACGGAATCAAAAATCACAGAAATTGGATCAAGATTCGCAGAGAAATCATCGAGTGAATGATATCAAAATTTCCGAAGTTTAAAATCGCGAAAAACCGAAATTGAAATTGACTAAAATTATTATTCCAAATTGAAATCTAAAGCTATACGAAGGAAGATTAGATGAAACACGATCTCGTATAAAATATTGCGCTCAAATTGATCCAATTACTCGCCGGATCAAAGGCTTTTCATTCCCGAATTTGAAAAGTGATTGTTGATGTTCAAGAGCCTATTGTTTCCTATTCTCTCAATGAAATCTCATTTTCAAGTACTCTGTGGACGCGGAAATGAGTCTAGAAGCGATTGGAAGCAAGAGTTTCAAGGGATTTGGTATCTAGATAGTTCGATTACTTCAATTTCCCTGGAATGCTTTATAATATTGAAGAACATATCTATTTATAGGGCGAATGGGCGTTACCCGTCCAATGAAGCACTTAATCCTTGATCAACCGCTCCGATGAAACACATGATTGTGAATGTTGTGAATTGTTACGGTTAAGTCATGGTCATTGGACTTAGATGGACCGTTGAGATGGAGCCACGTCGCGTGCGGTATAGGAAACACATTAAACGGTCGCCATTTGATCTTGATTAGATGCTCCAGGTGCGTTTCTTCGGTTTTAATCTCATATGTTATAACTCCTTAGATCGACTACTGAGATTAAATCATTTTAAAATGATTCACCGATGAATAGAATTGCGTCACGTTCTCCTCGCCTTAAGTGACGATCGACGGTCGTGATTAATCGCGTAATCGGATGCTCCACATTCTGCCACATTACCTGCGTAAAAATAAAATCAAGTAAATCGATTTTAAATTGAGAAAAATTCAGAAATTTTTTGAAACAATCCCTAAAAATTAGAAAATTCATATCTTTTAAAATATAACTCTAAATTAATCCAAATTTGTTTCATTGGATCAGAAATTAAATCTATCATTCTAAAAAGTCAAATTTAATAAATAACAAGAGAATAAGTTTCTATTTCAGAAATACACTCATTTCTTGTAGATTTTAAAACTTAGAAAAATATATGAGTGTATATTAAACGATTTCTCTTATTATTTAACCTTGAAAACTAATTATAATCTCAAGTAAAGATATGTAATGAAATTATTATCTTTAATTCATCATAATTAACCCTAAATTAATACATTTTAAGATTATAATAACTTTTTCATAGAATGATAGATAAACTCTGAAAAATATGATAACATGCATTAGAATTGAATGTCTTATGCCTTAATTTACATTATTAATCTTGTATTTTCATGTTTAGTTAGCATGTTATCAACGACATGTGCCTTAATCTTAAGCATTAAGCTGCTCTAGAGCCATGGTGAGTGGAAACCCGATGATCACCTACTAGAAGCTTTCCTAAAGGTAACCCTTACAATCCCTTTAGTAGATGCCATTAAGCATATTCATTCTTATGCAAAATTCGTTAAAGACATATGCACACCCCATAGAAGCCCCAAAAAGATCCAATTGAACGAAATTATTAGTTCAATTATTTGCGGGGCTTTCCGGAGGTTTATAAGTGACTTTGCTAAAGTCTCCAAGCCGTTGACCACCCTTCTTTGCAAGGATAACGATGAAGATCTCGATATGGTGGTGACACTAACTAACAGAGGGGGGGGGGTGAATTAGTTAGTTATGAATCACTGTATCTTATTTTTGCTTTCTTACTTAGATTCGTCTTTTATCACTCTCACTCAGTTTTACGATGCACATATAAATTTATACTGATTGGGGGACCTAATGTCCCTTAATCCAGTCCCGAGTACTTTTGCCTCGGTGCCTCCAATCTTACCAAAAGTAAACCTAATCCTCTCACCCTACAGATGGGTAAAGGACAATGTTCAATACATTGATTTAGGTTTGCCTCCAGTGGCAACCCTAACGCACACCGTTACCTGACCCTACGGCACTACCCACAAAGTCTCGGCCTCCTTAGCTTCTGAACACCCTAACTCCCTCAGACAGATCTCCACTCGATCTTGAAGCCCTTTTGTGCCTCTTATGCTAGCGTCGCAGACCTTTGGTGAAACAAGATCATGTCTACTGGCTCCTCCTCGTCTTCTAGCTCCCAAGTCTTGACTCCTTCTCGTCTTCGTATCAATCAGAGGAATTTCCCGACTCTTTTCAAAATGTCAATGTAAGAGATTCTAACAAATGATTCTAATTGAGTGATTCTAACTAAGCAAAGTATGATAATATGCAACTGTAAATAGGTGAATAACGTCTCCTCCCTCAACTAACGATAATGATCTCTAAGGGTTGACTCTGGCTTCTGAGAATTACTAATAACTTTGGCTTGTAGTAGACTTTGACTTATGGATGACTTTGACTGTATAGGTTGACTTTGACCTACAAGGTTAACTTTGATTGTATTGGTTGACTTTGACCTATGAGGTTATCTTTGACTATATGCGTTGACTTTGACCTATGCGGTTGACTTTGACCTACAATCACCTTTCTGCTTTGATGACACCCTGTATCAATATCTAACCTAGAAGAGTAGAAAATTCCCGATCTATAAACTAATGTAATAAATGAGTTGTGGCTTAAATTCTGCCAGGCTGATCAACAGACGAGTATCCTAGAAATAACCTGTTCAGATGACTAAATATCACAATGACGATATGAAATTACTTTCAATAAATAAAGTTAAATTATCACAAAAAGTGAAATAGAACCAGTAATCAGTATAGAGAATAATAACAGTCATATGAACTATTCACTTAGAGAATTGTGAATCACAAGACTTATCAAGGAGACCACTTTAAATAAATGAATATATTTGACTTATCACAAAAAGTAAAATAAGAAAACAATGATCAGTATAGAAGATAAATAATAATCAAAGAGGTTATTCAGTTAGTCACATGATAATCTCAATGTTTATCAAATAAATCATTTTAAATAAATAAAACAAACAATTGCACCACAAGCTAAGACAGAGAGAAGTAGTCAGTGTAGATAACAAGTATTCAGAAACTGATTTATCTTGCTAAATACCAGAGAGTCACAATAGTTATTTAAATGTCACCTTCTCAGATGAATGAGTAAACCTTACAACTGAAAATTAGACAAGTGAAAAATTGGGTATTAATTACAAAAATTCAACAATAGAAGTATTTTGTTTAATTAATAAAAGTGATGTAGGACCAGGGGGTAAACCCGATCGTGCATGAGATGCTAAAGGTGAGTATAAGGAGATGGATAACCTAGGGTGGACCGTTATGATGGTGACACTCTATCAATGCATACAAACAAACTGCCTTCCCGTACGTCGTCTCCGAAAGCCCTGGAGTGCGCCGAGTAGTACTAGTCCGAGAGCCCTCTAGATCAACGTGTTTGTGAGTGTTGAGCCTTGGATAGTCGAGGGGAGCTCGATGGTCAACCAAACGGATTGGACCACGATCTCAATCCACTTGAATTGTCCTCTCAACTGTCCTATACTAGATCCCGATGGCGGTAGAAGCAAGTGCGGGAAATACTGGAAGAAATAAAGTGCTTCAAAGTAAATAGTGAGGGGATGCGTGCCTAACTTAAGCGCGAGGCCCTAGTCGGTTGCGATGAGGGGAAGTCATTCGTACATGACATAGAAAATCAGCAGAAGTGGCGCTGAATCGAGCTGTCGAGAGAGAGGTGGACAACGAGTCGCGAAGAGGGCAATGACGATCGGGAGCAACTCAGCGGCACGACGCGGAGAAGGCAAGTACGGTGCATGGGGAAGTCCAACGAGAGAGGAGGGCATGCGGGAGTGGCCGGGGTCCACTGTGGACGTGACCAGAACCGTGAACGAGGGCGGGGCGGCCAAGACCGGACGCAGCGCGAGTTGGGTCAGGCTCGGGCGCGGCTTGGCTTGCGAGCCGGCGTGGCCTAGGCCCAATTCCGACGTGGTCTGTATTGGGTGCGGGCTTGCAGGTCTGGGCGTCGGCGCGGCTGGTGCGTGAGCTGGGGCTGGTGAATGGTGCGAGACATGGGTATGATAGGAGGGTTGAGCAACTTGTGGGGAGTGCGGCTGAGGCTCCTTGGAGAGGTGGGCGTGAGCGCTGGTGTCGCGAACGGTTGAGGGAGCTCGATTTGGAGATGACGCAGGCAGCATATGACAGAACGTCGGAGCGAGCGGATTTCTGATTTGTAATTCTCGAATTAAAAATTCCAGATTTTGGAATTCTAGCTTGGAACTCGCGATCTGGGAGGGGCGAAGGTTGACGATGGCGGTGAAGAAGAGATTGAGAGTCCTGGGTACCAATGTAGAATTCTGATTTGGAATCCGTGATTTGGTGGGGGCGAGGGATGAATTCGGCTAATCGCAAGAGCATATTCTTCGTCTTGGTTGGTAGGGGTGGGGAGAAAGGCATCGAATTCATGGGATTGAGGTAGGGGATGTTACAAGGAGAGAATTAGGTTGGGCGTGAGGGGAAATTCCGCTAGGCGCGGGGAGGAAATTGGTCGGGCGCAAAGGAGAGATTCAGCAATGCACGGAAGCGGAATCAGCGAGTAAGGGGTAGCGGTTGACAGGGATGGTGGGAAGCGGTTGGACAGGCGTGAGATAGAATTCAGCAGGGGGGGTGAGAGAGAGGGAGAATTTGGCAGAGGCGAGGAGGGAGAGTGGGAGACAGGGTTAGAGCTTCTGTCTGGGTCGCGAGATGTTCGGGATTGAATGCGGGGTGGAGGGAGTGGGAAAACTGGTCAGGGTAGGAATGAGTGAACATGATCACAAGAGAGAAACTGGAGAGTTGGGAGGGGAGATGGGTGCTGCCGCGGGAGAGAGGAATTTGAGCGTCGGGGAACAAGGGAAGGTTTTCGGGGATTCGGGAGGGCATTGGTTCGAGGTGGATTTCGAGTGGCGCGAGTGACGAAGCATTTTATGCGATCGTTAAAACACACAAACGTTGGTCAAACAAAATTTATAAATCCAAACTCACAATGACAAAGATATAAAATCAAGTAAAGTGTAAGTATTGGGTCGATCCATAGAGAACACGATTGACTTTTATTATAGAGTTGACTTGGTCAAACTTAGGTTTAATTAGGGTCATAAAGAAGTGGAAATGATATTTTATGAATAGAAATAATATAAATATACTAGATAGGGTATTTTAAGATTTTCGACCTCTGATTTGACATAGAAAAGTCAAAAGTCAAGGTCAAAGCATTGACTTTGACCAACAAGCTTTCTGTAAAATTAGAGAATCAAAAAGGGCTCATAAGATTATGAAAATTATATATTAAAAAACTAAAGAGAAAATGAAATTTATTGATATAAAATTTGTGATTTCTCGATAAGAATTATATTTATTATGAATTATTGAAAATCAAAGATCAGAAAAATCCCGAAATAAACACTTCGGTGTAAATATTCAAATTGACTAATCAAATGATATCCAAATATGGAAATTTTTATATCAATAGAAAACTAACAACCATATAATTCCAAAAAGACCAAAATTGTCAAATTCTAATTTATATTTGAAGAGTAATTGATCCCGCAAGTCAACGCCCAAATTTGGATTGAAAATGAATAGTGGTTGGTCAAACATTAAATTGAGGGGTCAAATGATCTTGGAATTTTATGAATTTGCTATCCACGGAAAGCTGATGAAAAAAGGAATCCAATGAAACAAGGTAACACATTTGTGTTACCGCCCCAATAATCTCACCAGGGCCCACTAACCCGTGGGCCTTTCACACTCAACGTGGCACCCCTCCCGGGCGTCCGCGTGGACTCGCGTGGCCCTTGCCACGCGTCCGCGCCACCTTGCGCCACCTGAGCATCGCGTGGTCTTGCGTGGCTCTGCCACGTGGCCTTGCATGGTGGATCGCATCCGCGCGGGTCCCGCGCGCCACGTCAACCCCACGGTCCTTCGGAAATAAACCCCTTTTTTTGCATTTTAAAAATTGATTAAAAATCAAATTAAAATCAAAAAAATCTAGAAAAGTCTAATAAATTCAAAAATTTAGATTTTAAGAAATACAACTCCTTTTTAATTCAATATTTCTCCATTGGATCACAAATTTGTTCATCTTTAATATTATGCCATCTAAAATATAAATTAAAACAAGATGATGGGATGGATTGAAAATAATATCAAGTCTTCATTAAGAATTCTTTCTTGTAGTCATCTAATCAGTCTTTTCTTGGAATTAATCCTTTTTATCATCTTCTAAAGTCATAGTAAATCATGGAAAGTAATAAATTTCTATTAATTTCACCTTGCAAAAGATTAATCATCAATAAAGTACATAATTAACCTTAAATTACGCATAAATATGAACTTTAGTAGAATGACATACCAATGAAGAAAATTGATAAAACTATGATAAAGTGCATCATAATCACATAAAGTAAGCATGAATATGAGTTAAATAAGCTAAGAATTTAAGTTATAAATGCATGTTATCAACGAGGTGACGGGAAGGATGCGAGGGAGAGCTGGGAACGGGACGAGATCACGGGCTTGGGAAAGGGGGAACGTCGGGAAGAGGGAGGGAGGTGTATGTCTGGGAGAGGAGATTTGTGGAGGGTTGGCGGCGCAGCAATCCACAGGTGGTGGCGGCGGCAGCTTTGGGATGGCGGTGTCGCGAAGGGGATCGGCGGCGTGGCGTGCCGTCAAAGGTGGTTCGGCGGCGACGACAGGATTGCGTGCGGCGGTAGTGGCGGTAGCGGCGACGTCCTCGTGGTTGGGGCAAGGAGTGGGGGTGGTAGCGGCAGTGGGACGAATGCGTGCGGCGGCGGCGGCAACGGCGGTTGGACTCCTTCCCCAACCTTTCGTGAGCAGCCACTCGAGAGGGAGTAGACTCCTTTTTCGTTTCTTAAATGATGGCTAGGGTTTTTGGGGGGTCCCTTCCCCTCTTATAGGGCCCAAAACGGGCCGAGAGGGGAAAGGGCGCACTTGAGGCCCATGACCCAAAAGCCTAAACATACTCATAGAAATAAGAAGGTTTACAAAGAAGAAAGGCTTCACAAATAGGATCCCGAAAAAGGAAAGAACCCACCTGGAAGCCTAAAAGGGAGAGAGAAATAAGCGAGCGCCCGCTTAAATACGTGCATGCCGAGAACGTTCATAATGACAAAAGAAAGTAGATAGGTCCACGCGCGCGCGAGCCTAGGGTGTGATGTACCGTGACGAGACGAGATCCTCACGCAGTGTAGCAGAAGTCAGCATCCTTCGTCTTTGCTTGTCAAGGGGGCTGGACACGCGCGAGTGTCGGCTCCTCTGGCACCGTGGTGTAGAGCCTTGGTGGCGACAGGGGTCGTAAGCCACTGACGAGCGGTGACCACGAGGTCACCAATTTCACACGGTCTCATGTCATAACAAAGTCCAAACTTACTAATTTGATGAAAATATCTCGAATTGAGGGGTATAATGGTAAATAAGGGTCGAATTCACAGGAAAAAAAGGAAATTTATGATGATCTCTTAGAATTTGATCAAATCGAACGATGAATTGATGATTGATATTAGGGAAAATGGTAAATTATGAAAGAATACTTCAAATCGTTTCCACGAAATCAAAAATCATTGAATTTGACTTCGATTTTGTGGAGAAATTGAAGATCGAAGTAAGGAGAATTTTTCAAAATCGTAAATCATGATTTTAACTAAAATTAAGCAATATTAAGCTTCAGTTCCTAATCTAAATTGAAATAGAACATAAATGGATGAAAGATTAGTGAAAACCGTTTCCACTAACCCCAAATAGAAATCAGATTAACATGATCAATCACCTAAATCGTTGAAAATCCGAAGAACGCGATTGTGGAGTTCAAGCGTCGATTTCTCCCTCTCTACTCGGCCAAATCTTGATCTCAAACCCTCTGAAGGTGCGGAAATGAGTGCAGAAGAAGATGGGATCGAGAGATTCATGGTGTCTAAATAGATCAATTGGATTGATTTGCTCTCGAATGCTTTATAAATCGGAAGAACATCTCTATTTATACAAGTTTTGGGCATAACCGTCCGATTATTTTAATCAACGGTTACGATGAAATGATCAATCGTGGTCCGTTTCAATTATGTTGCATCCGTTGGATCGCCGATGGAGGGCTTGGATTTGATACGTGTAATAAGAGTTATAAAACGCATCCGATCGCTCCTGTCGTATCGCGATCCGACGGTCAAGATGCGCCCCCCGCGCGTTTCATCAGGACCATTATAACTCTTGATTTTCAACACGTGCGCTGATGGTGATCCGGTGGTCCGCGTGTCCACTTTATCAACGCGCGATGATCCGCGTTCCATCCAATCTGACGCACCGCCTTTAGCCACGTGTCCTGCACACTTAAACTCTGTGTGGAATTTAGTCCCACACGGTAAAAATTAGAGAAATCTATCGGGTTTATAAGGAGTGCGAAATATGAGGGTTAGCAATATTCCTATTACGGAATGCTTATATGTACTATAACCCTAAGTATTATATATATAATGTATACGTCACATCCGCGCCACGCAGGCGCTCGCGTGGGCCCTCGTGGCGCTGCCACATGGCCCTGAGTGCCACGTCACATCCACGTGGCCCTACACGAATATAAACCCCTTTTTTGCTTATCTTAAAATCATTTTTAACATTAAAAATCTCATAATAAATTCAGAAAAATCTAGAAAAATCCCTAAAAATTAAAAAATTCATAACTTTCAAAATATAACTCCAAATTAATCTAAATTTCTTTCATTTGATCTGAAATTTAATTATCTATCATTCTAAAAGGTCAAAATTGATAAATAATGAGAGTTTTAATTTTTATTTCAAAAATACATTTATTATTTAAGGGTTTTATTTTAAGAAAATATAAATAAATGTTTATAAAATGATTTATCTCATTATTTTAACTTTAAAAACATCTATAATCTCAAGTATAGATGGGTTATTAAATTATTTATCTTTAAGTCATCCTTTTTAACCCTAGTTTAAAGTATTTTTTAGATCATAATGACTTTTTCATGAAATGATAGAAAAATACTCATAAATATGATAACATGCATGGAAATGAAATCATGTATGCCTTAATATGCATCAATAATCATGTTTTATAATGCTTATTTAGCATGTTATCTGCCACAAAAAAGATACACAACTATAATCAAACAATGAGGTATTGTAAATGGGGATAAGCTAAGGGGCAGAGGATATAATAGAATAGATAACGATTATACTCAGATTTCAGATTTTGGAATGGGATATCAAGAGAATAGTAAGCACACTGAATGAACAGATATATGCGACTGGAAGAGCGATTGGAGATAGATGAAATATGAGATGAGACGAGATGAGTTAAGAAACGAGACAAACAATCCAAACGTGATTTTGGTACGTAAGACGAGCAAGATGAACAACTGATTTAAGGAATATATGTGAAGTCAGAATAGATGATATGACTTACAAATATATTGAAAAGGATTAATCTCAACAAAATCGTACAGAGGAAATGCCCCTTACGTACAAAATCGTAGAAAATAGAGATTTTAGTGTAATCTGAGATATGAATCGATAGATTGAGTAGAGATTTAATTGAGGAAGAGGATGAAAAATACAATCGTATCAAAGATAGAGAAAATTCTATGATTGAGAAATAGGTTTACTAGAGAAACAATGACGACAAATGTTGTTCGAAGGACGCCGTGAGGTTGAATGTGAGGTGTGATTGAATCGCTTTGGGAGACCTGATTGCAGATTCAAAGCTTCTCCATCCCTATGTCAAGATCTTGAGCACTCTTGAAGTCTTTTTGACCACGACAGGCTGGGAGCCAAAGGTGAGAAGTCCAAACCTAGATTTTGCACAAAACGGAATCAGCTTAATACAAGCAAAATCGCGATACCTCTATTTATGCCCTAATCCCCACGGAATTCAAATTCTAGGAAAATTTTGTAAATACCGTTACTTACTCTTTGGGCATTTCTGATATGCAGCATGTATATTAACATATCAATTTCTTTGACTAACCTAGGTATTAACTGATATAAAGTTAATTATAAATGATATATAGTTAGACGGGTTCATACCTAATACCCAAGAAATAACAAAAGAACAAAAGAACCTTATAATGATGATATAGGAAAAAAGACTCATTAATTCTGATATGCAGCATGATGATCTAAGATGTCCAATAATTTCATGAGAGAAAAATTAAATAACCATGCAAAAACATATGTTACATACATCAAAATCCCTAAAGCTGACAAATGACTTCTTCATCAACAAAGAAGGGGAGCGCGCATTCAAGATGTTGAAGCACACATTGATCAAAGCACCAATTCTACGAAGTCCTAATTGTGAATTACTATTCGAGATCATATGCGACGCTTCAGACTATGCAGTGGGAGAGTTTTTGGGGCAATGGATAGCAAAGAAGCCAACTGCCATATGCTACTTGAGTAAGACCCTTGTCGAAGCTTAGATGAATTACACAATGATAACGTGTCATTGATGCATTCATTTTCATCATTATAAATCAGTTTTAGCACATAATTCTTGTTAGTATAATTCACGTTATCATGTTTTTTATGATATTTTTGCATTCATCATTTCATTCCACTCAAATACTCAACTTGCATATATTTAGTGCTAATTTGGTAAAAAATAGATATGTCCTATCATGCACCATTATTTATGAGACTAACCCCATTTGACTCTTTCAAAGTCAAGCGGTTGAATTTCTGATATTTTCTATGAGTTATGTGGATGTAGGGACATAGGTATGCAAGTAGAAAAACATAGATATGGATGACGATAAGAGGAAAGAGAAAACAACTCTCCACTAAATTTGAACACTAAGACAACCATATTTGTATGAAATGTGGTAAATGAGGTTTGTAAAAAAAACTAAATTCACATAATTTAAGGATTAATTTGGAATTAATTAGTGTAGAGGCAAGTGAGGGTGAAATCCACTTATAATTTAGTGTTCGTACTAGAGATATTTTCAACTTTAATCAAATTATATGATCAGTTGAGATGAGAAATTGGAGAAAATTATATATTTACAAAGAAGACTCAAAGATTTATCTACAAAATCAAAAATTAATAAATTTGGACTTGTATCCAAAGAGAAATCAAAGAGCAAAATAAGAGTAAGAAAATCATTCATGAAGAGAGAGAAAATGATAAATTTATAGAGATTAACCTAATCTAAGCTTCTAAATTAAATTCTAATGCTAAATGACAGGAGATTAGGAGGAAAAATACAAAGTATAATGAAAAATCATGCTCTAAATGATACAATCAATTGATGGATCAAGGCTTTTTAGTATGCACTTTCAAAAATAAAAATTTAGAGTTCAAAAGGTGATTTCTTCCCATAATTTTGATGAAATATTAACTTTAAGCACTTCTTTGATGCAAAAATGAGTTTAGAACATGAATAAAGGATTGAGATGTCCAAAATTTTCAATTAATCAAAATATCCAATAATACATCTTCTATCGAAGAGAGAGAGTGAGAGAGAGAGAGAGAGAGAGAGAGAGAGAGAGAGAGCACGAATAGAGGGAAAGTTGGGTGTAGCCGTTATATCGTCTCTTCAACTTCGATCAATGGTTGAGATTAAACAAGGGGAGTTAAATTAATATCTTTTAGTCTTATTAATATAATGCACGTTATCATGCTTTTTAATGATATTTTTGCATTCATCATTTCATTCCACTCATATACTCAACTTGCATCTATTTAGTGCTAATTTGGTAAAAAAATAAATATGTCCTATCACGTATCATTCTTTTCAATTACTTATACTATGAGACTAACCCTATTTGGCTCTTTTAAAGTCAAGTGGTTGACTTCTTACATTTTCTATGAGTTATGTGGATGTAGGGACATAGGTATGCATGTAGGAAATCATGAATATGAATGACAATAAGAGCAAAGAGGAAACAACTCTCTACTAAATTTGAACACCAAGCCAACTATATTTGAATGAAATATGGTAAATGAGGTTTGGATTTTGTAGAGGGATCATCATAAGGTTTTTAGGATGATCCAAAATTGATTTAGAGTGAATATTTGGTCAATCTCCTTATTTCTAAGGAGGTTGGACCAAACTTAAATTTTATTAAATGAGATAGAGGATTAAATTCTTGATCCAATGGGGAAAATTTCGTGGAAAAAGGAGTTGTATTTTGTGAGATATTCAATTTCTAAGTTTAGAGAATTTTTTTAGATTTTTTCTGGAATTTTTTATGAATTTTTTAGGGACTTTTCTAATTTTAAGAATATTTACAAAAATGCTACTATGATTTTTGAAGTATAATTTTACAGAAATGCCTCTCTGATTTTTAAAGTGAAAATCAACAGAAATGTCCCTTTGATTTTTTAAGTTACAAATTTACAAAAATGGTCCTCCAATTTTTAAAGTTAGAAATTTAGAGAAATGCCTCTCTACAAGATCTCAATCAACGCCTATGAGCTGAAATTTTAGTTCTAGATTCATCTTTTAACCCTCTATCCATCCATACCCTTGGATCAAAAAATCGAACTCGAAAAAAATGATTTTAATAATTGAACTCTTTTACCCCTTTTTACACTCAAACCCTAAGAACCCACCTATAAAAGCCTTCATTTTCTCTCTCCTTGCATTTTTTGCTCTCTCTTAACATCAGGCCACCAGAAGGAAAGGGGGAGGAGTTCAAGGCCCAAGGAGGAGCATTGTTTGATGCTCAACCTTGTAGTAGAGAAGGGAGCAAGCAAAGATCATAATCGGAGCAGATCGAGCATCACCCGAACTATGACGGGCACATCAACAGGGTTTGTGCAAAGATCTAGATTGGATTTTGGCTTGAGAACATCTCCATATACAGTAGACATATATTTTTTTTTTTTTTTTTTTATTGTAGTAGCTTTGACATCATCTTTGAGTGCATCTCTCACTCTCACCCTCGCCGTGCATTTATCCATTGCTACTGCCATCTATTTTCTCATCTTTCTATCATATTATCTTTATTTTCATCTCTATTAATCTAATTATCTCATCTATTTTCTAATTTCTATCTTAAGTCTAAGATAAACTCAAAATTTTCTCTCATACTCACCTCTATGTACTCCCTTCCAACTCATACATCTTCCTCCACCCTCATCTTTTTTTTTAAACACATAACCTCATTACTTTAGCTCACTGTTGATTCGAACCTTGCTGACACTATACTAAGTAAGGAACTATATTTTATTGCATGAAATCGACGCACAACAACAACAAAAAATATACGACGACAGAGAAGGAGCTTTTGGTAGTGGTCTACGCCTTAGAGATATTTTGGCCTTACATCTTGGGGAGCAAGATCGTCATCGATACCATTCATGCAACATTAAAGTACTTGTTCTCTACGAAAGAGGCAAAGCCACAACTAATACGATGGGTGCTGCTTCTCTAGGAGTTTGACTTGAAGATAAAAGATAAGAAGGGCAGGGAAAACTCGATGACGGATCACTTATCACGTCTCTACGTTCCAGGCATAGGAGACATTAGTGATACATTTCTTGATGAGCATCTCCTTGTAGTATCAAGTCACGTTCCCTAGTTTACAAATATCGTCAACTTCCTCGTGATTAAATCAATCCCGGAGCATTGGAATCGACATAAAAAAGATAAGTTCTTTCATGAACTCAAGTACTAATTTTGGGAAGAACCCTTTCTATTCTATATCGGATGCGACCATATCATTCAGCGATGCATAGCAGATGAAGATCAAGGAGACATTTTAGCGATGTGTCACTCATCAGCATGAGGAGGACACTTTGCCGCGCGGAAGACAATGGATAAGATTATACAAAACAGTTTTTATTAGCCCACCATCTTAAAGGATGCCCACCATTTCCACTTCGAGTGCTTAAAATGCTTGGAAAAATTAAATATATCTAAGCGAGATGAGATGCCAATGAGGCTTATCCTTGAAATGGAGATATTAGATTTATGGGGGATTGACTTCATCGGACCTTACCCACCATCAGATGAGAAATAATATATTTAGGTAGTGGTTGATTATGTGTCTAAGTGGGTTGAGGCTATCCCCACTAGGACAAACACTCATCGGGAGATGCTCAGATTCATCACGAGGAACATCTTCTCTTGATATGGATGTCTAAGGGCCATCATCAGTGACGGAGGCTCGCACTTGAATAATGCACACTTTCGTTCATTGTTGAAGAAATATGGAGTACATCATCGTGACACCACACTGTACCACCCCCAAGGGAATGGGCAAGCAGAAGTGAGCAACAGAGAAGTTCAGAATATATTGAAGAAGATCATTCAACTAGACAGAAAAGATTGGGTGCACAAGCTTCCTAATGCTTTATGGGAGTATGAGACAGCTTACAAGATATCCATCGAGATGTCTCCATTTTGACTTATATTTGTGAAAGTGTGACATCTTCCTGTTGAGCTTGAGCATCGAGCATATTAGGCCATCACGAAGCTCAACTTATCTCCAGGCAAAGCAAGAAAACAAAGACTTCTCTAGCTTCAAGAATTACAGGGGTTAAGGCATAACGCGTATAAAAATGCAGAAATCTACAAAGCAAAGACCAAAGCCTTTCATGATAGTCACATCACAAGAAGAACCTTCCAAGTCAATGATAAGGTTTGGCTATATAACTCTCGCCTTAAAATTTTTCTAAGGAAGCTGCGCTCACGATTGGATGGTCCTTACGTGGTTATGAAGTTGTTTGAGAATGGATCCGAACTTATTTCTAACATCAAATCCAGAAAAAATTCAAGGCAAATTCCGATCATCTTAAGCCTTTCCTTACATCGGAACCACCCACACCAGAAGATACTATAAATCTGCATCTTCTTGAGGCACATGAGGACGTGATGACGGTATCACCCTCACCTCATTAATTGTTGTGAGCTTCATAAAGTTTTGTCTGGCTAGAGACGTTAAACTTAGCTCTCTTGGGAGGCACCCGAAGGTTATCGTACCTTTTATTTTGTTTTTTATAGTTTTTTTTAACAATTTACATACATTGTCAAAGAAAATACACTATGTAAAATGGTGCAATCAAGAAAAATTCTGGGGACATGCATCAACACACCTCAATGTGTTTTTCTAAACTTCTTTCCTTCTCACCACATTTTTTTATCTTCTTCATGTCATGGATGATATTCTTGCCATCTTTTCACGAGCATGATGATTTCATTGAGGGAAATGAAGAGTTTAAGTTTGGGGATAAGGACTTAGAAAAGCTCAATAATTTTTCAAAAATTTTGAACTTTTAAATTCTAAAAACTCCTATTTTCCAAAAAATTTACCACTCTTCTTACCTTAGAAGTCTTGACATTTTGAGATCCTATCTACTAGAGATGTAGAAGTGAGGGCCTTATAGCTCATGTGATTACATTTTGAGTAATAAAGCCTAGTGATTGATAACATGCATTTATAACTTAAATTCTTATCCTAATTAAATCATATTTATGCTTATTTTATGAGAATATGATGCATGTTATCATACTTTTTAGGAATTTTCTCCATTCGTATGTCATTTCACTAAAGTTGATATTTATGCATAAATTAAGGATAATTTCATGCTTAATAGATGATTAATCTTTTGTTATGTTTAAATTAATAGAAGTTAATTTCTTTTATTGAATGACTTTGACTTTAATGCATGTTTTGAAAGTTAATTTCAAGATGAATTTATGATTTAGAATATTTATTAAGAAATGAGTTAAGTAAATTCTAATTCATCTTGATTTCTTCTTTCAAAATATATTTTATATGACATGATATTAAAAAGAAAAGAATTTGTGATCCAATGGAGAAAATTTGGATTAAAAAGGAGTTGTATATTTAAAGTTATGAATTTCTGAAATTTCTATCCTTTTTCAGATTTTAATTTGGATTTATACTGAATTTCTAATGAGTTTTGTTAATTAAAAAAATCAGAAAAAAGGGGGTGAACTTACCGCAGGACCGGAGAGCTGACGTGGCGTGCAGGCTGGCTGAAGTGGCGTGCGGGACAACCGAGTGGATGCGATGTGGCGTTGAGGCCACGTGGCAGGGCCGCGGGTGGCCCGCACAAGGCATAGGTGGCGCTCAGGACGCAGACACGTGGCAGGAGGCCACAGGGTCCACGCGGACGCCCGTGTGGGGTGCCACGTGGCGAGAGGGGTCGCAGGTGAAGGGCCCACGGGATAGTGGGCCCTGGTAAGATATTGGGGGCGGTAACGCGAATGCATTACACCGCCCCTCAATTTAGGCTTGATATTCTTCATCTTTTCTTCCGTGTGGGACTATGTCCCACACGTTTCTTACCTGTGCAGGACGCGTGGCCGCTCAGCGGACGTCGGATGCAAGGGGCATCGCGTGAAACGCGTTCATATGCTGGACACAGAGTCCACCCGATCTCCATCACGAGCACGTGCTCAATTGGAGGATTAAGTAAAGACGATGAATGGCTCACCTTCGGACACATGGAGTCACGAGAAGCTCCCGATCTTCATCAAAATAAAGGCCACGCAATCGCGATCTAACGGCCTCGGTGAAGCGCGATCCTCTTCTCTTCGTGGAGATGCCTGGAGCGCTTGATCTCCATCGAACGGTGGATGCTTCATCGAGCGGTAGATCTACATCGAACGGTCGTGATATTCACGATTTGGGAGCACCACGTGGACGATTCCTGGAGTGCCGGATCTCCATTAGACGGCCGCCACAAGTGGATCAAAACAAATAAAGATCAAACGGCTTACTTGATCAACATCGGACGGCTCACCTGATCTTCATTGAACGAGTGGCGTTCTTTCGCGAAGAACCACGATCGACGCGTGATCGTGGCCCGATCATCACGTGATCCTGGTCCGATCGCCCCACGATCGTCGCTGATCGCCGCGTCAGAAGCCACATTTATGGAAGCTCCACGATCGCAGCGCAATTGCCATGCAATCAAAGCCCGATCGTTGCGCGATCGTGGCCCGATTTCCGCGCAATCGTGCCAACGATCGGGGCTAATTCAACGCCAAAATTGGGGAGGATTCATCGCGGGATTGAAGCCACGCCGTCACCCAAAGGAACTGCTCCCACGACCCCTGCAAATCGCTCCCACGACCGCGTCAATTGCCCACGATTTTGGGCCAAAATCCTCTTTAAAAACCGATGTATTTCTCTTTTGTTCTTCAACTTTTGATCGATTCGTGAAGTGAATTAAGCAAATTTCAAGGAAGATCTCTAGTTCATCGTGATCCCCCCGTGTTTAGACTCGATTGCAAAACAATTGGAGCGGGATTGATCATGAATTCCTCCTTGATTTCATCGAATTTTCCCCTTGAATTCCGAACATCCACAAGGAAGAGTATGAGAAAATTTGCTTCAATCCACGAGAATTGAAGCCCCATTCTTGTGGAAATTGGGTTAGTAGTGAGATTCGATCAATTATCAGGAGTTAATTTAAGTTTTTATTAGATTTAGAAGTTTAATTTTGCAAATTACTTCTTAGTGTTCTTCATTTTCCACAATTTTCAGTCCAAAAAATTTCTGAATTTGAAAATAGGATATCTCTTTGATTATAATTCCAAATCACTTGATTTTGGTTTCATTGGATTCCTCTTTTTATCAGCTTTCCGTGGATACAAATTCATCGAATTCCTAGTTCATTTGACCCTCTGATTTGATGTTTGATCGAGGACTGTTTATCCTTCATCAGAAGTCAAACATTGACTTTCGGGGTCAATTACTTTTAATTTAAAAATCAGAATTTGATAATTTTGGTCTTGTTAGATTCCTTTGGTTCTTAGCTTTCCATTGACATATAAATTGCAATATTTGGATTTCATTTGAACGTCAATTTGAAGACTTCCTACGAGGTGTTTATTTCAGGGATTTTCTGATATTTGATTTTCAATAATTCGTAGTAAATCCATTTCTTATCCAAAAATTACGAATTATATATCAATAAATTCCATTTTCTCTCTAGTTTCTAAATATATAATTTTCGTAATCTTCTGACTCTGTTTGGTTCTCTGGTTTTATAGAACACCTACTGTTAGTCAAAGTCAATGCTTTGACTTTGACTTTTGACTTTTCTCTGTCAAACCCGAGAATTAAATTCTTAGAACTTATTATTTAGTCTATTTATATCCTTTCCACTCATTAAATCTTATTTTTATTTCTTTAAAAACCCTTTTAAACTTAAGTTTGACCAAGTCAACTCTGCAATTAAAGTCAACCCTGCTCTCTGTGGATCGACCCGATACTTACACATTACTTGATTTTATATCTGATCTTTGTGAGTTCGGTTTTAGAAATTTTTTTTGACCTACGTTGTTGTGTTTTAACGACGCACAAAAACGTTTCGTGAGTGATCTAGATAAACCATGAGATTCTTTTTAGTGGTTGACTTCTTTGGGGTTGGATATCTAACAGGCGCCGAGGAAAAATAAGTAATCAAAAGATTTAAGTGCTATGGGATTGAAATGGAGAGATTTAGAGTGAAGTTCATGAAAATTCCTATCCCCTATCTTAAATCAACCAAACCTACTTGGTGTGGGAATTCCTCGCTTCCAAAATTTCCCTTATAAGAGTGCAATGACCCATAACTCTTGATGCACCTATCTTTTCACTTTAGGCATTTAGTTCCACTTTTTCCTTTCTAGTCAATTAGATATACCCACTTTCAGTTTAACTGATGATAATTACACTCCCAAGTGATCTACACATCCATCACATCTTTTTCACATTTCCTTCACACGTACCTATCCCTTCATATTGCACTTCATACACTCTCTTCAAAAAGCAAGAACTCCTCCATATCCTTACTTTATGTAAATTCTTTTGAAGTCATTTTATTTTTCTTAGTAAAAAAAGAGAAGAAAAGAAGAAGAAGAATATGAAAAGAAGAAAAGAAGAAGACAAAATGAATGAATGAAAGAAGAAAGGAAGGAGAAAAAGAAAGAGAGGAATAAGAAAAAGTGAAAAGGAGAATAAGGGGAATACCATCTCTACCACTTCCATACCATCTTTACCACTGCCCTACCATCTATACGACTTTAAATACCATCTTTACCACTTCCATACCATCTCTACCACTTCCATTTATCCTTATCATCCATCATCATCCACGTCATTTGGGAGCTAACTTCCAAATATCAAAGGCTATTTTTTCCTACAAAATTGAAAAACGATCGTTAGCATTCAAGAATCGATTTCTCCCTATTCTCTCTACGAAATCTCACTTTAAAACACTTCATGGACGCGGAAGTTGATCGAGAAGTAATTGGAAGCAAGAGATTCATGGATTATGATGTCTAGGCAGTTTTATTACTTGAAAAACCTAAGAATGATTTACATCGTCGAAGAACATATCAATTTATAGGGTAAATTGGGAGTATTTGTCACATCGCGCTTTAATTCTTCGATGAACAGCTCTAATGAAACACAGAGATGCAAACCGTTATGGTTAAGTCATTTCCATTAGATCGTAGATAAACTGTCGAGATCTCGCCACATCGCATGCAGAGAAGTAACGCGCGAAATGCTCGCCGTTTGATCTTGATTTGACGTTCCAAATGTGTTTCGTCAGTTTTAATCTCAGTTGTTATAACTCCTCAAATCGACGGCTGAGATTTAATTATTTTAAAATGATTCGCGAACGAAAGAAAATGGGCCACGTACTGCTTCATTTAAATGAAGATCAACGATCATGATTAAATCGCGTGATTGAACGCTCCATACGACGCCACGTCACCTGTGCACATAAAAACATAAAAATAGTCCCACATGACAAAAATCAAAGCAAATGCAAGCATATATTAGAAGTATGTGATTAATGAGATGGAAAAAATCTTGAACATAGTGTTTTCTCATTAATTACACACACACATGCGCACACATGTGCGCATACGCTACACATGCGCACTCACACGCGCACACATGTACACGTGTGTGACACGTTGCGGTCTCTTATTCCGCCACGTGGTGTCGCTATTTTGTTCATGCGATGTCGGCTACCACGTTCGCACGTGATAAAATAAATATTTTTAATTAATTTAATTTAAAATAAATCAAATTAAATTCATAAATATTTAAAAAAAATCTATAAAATCCCTAAAAATTAGAAAATTCATATTTTTAAAAATATAACTCTAGATTAATCCAAATTTGTTTCATTGTAACATAAATTGAATTATCTATCATTCTAAAAATTCAAATTCAATAAATAACAAGAGAAAAAAATTTATTTCAAAAGTACACTCATTTCTTTTAGAATTTAAAACCTAGATAAATAATTGAGTGTATAAAAAATGATTTCTCTTATTATTTAGCATTAAAACCTAATTCTAATCTCAAATAAAAATGGGGATAATCTAATCTTTAAAATATTTCTCTTTATTTATGATAATTATCCCTAAATTAGTGCATTTTGATATTATAATTTAATTTTCATAGAATGATAGATAAGCACTAAAAAATATGACAACATGAATTAGAATAGAATGTTATATGCCTTAATTTGCATTAATAATCATATATTTTTATGTATAACTTGCATGTTATTGATAACATGCAAATTAGACATGATAATTGGTGGCGTACGACCCCGGTTGCCACCAAGACACGATACCACGGCGCCGGAGGAGCCCTTTTGGCGCGCCGGATCTATCCGCTTATCTTTACTTCTTTATTTCTTTATTATGGATCTTTTGACCCGCACGTGTTTAAGCGGGTCCTCGTTTATTTCTCTCTCTCTTTAGGCCGTTGGGTGGGTTTCCCTTTGTTTCGGGACCCTAGCCTAAGGCCCTTTCTCTTTTGTGAACCTTTATTCTATTTTTATGAGTATGGGTGTGGGTTGTGGGCCTCAAGTGGGCCCTTTCCTCTCTTGGCCCACCAAGGGCTCTATAAGAGGGGAAGGGACCCTCCCACAAACCCTAGCCGTCATTTGAGAAAAAAGAAGGAAGATCCTCTTCTCGAGTGGCTGCTCACGGAAGGCCGGGGAAGGAGTCCAACCGCCGTTGCCGCCGCCGCCGCCGCACGCCTTCGTGCCGCCGCCGCCGCCGCCGCGACGACCGCTGCCACTCCTTGCCCCGGCCACGTTGATACCTCTGCTGCTGCTCCAGCCGCCGCCGCCGACCTAGCGCCGCCGCCGCCGCCATCGAGCCGCCGCCGCCGCCCTAGCTCCGCCGCCGCCGACGCTGCTCAGCATCGCCTCAACTCCGCCTCCACCTCCATCATCCCCATCTCCAACTCCACCACCATACCACGGCGAATCGCCCAGCCGCCGTCTCCGCTCACCTCCACCCCACGGATCCGCCTCCCTACCCCCTCCACGAACCTCCAACCCCAAGTTCCTCCTCCTCCTCCATCTCCGGTGATCCCCCCCCCCCTCCAAACCGTCGCCTCCCCTCTTCCACTCCATCGGTTGCCCCTCCTTCCCCGTCCTGACCTCGCCCACCACCATCGCAACCCGCCGCTGCCAAGTTCCGCGCGACCCCGCGCCCAGGACGCCGCCTCCAACGCCCCTGGTCGTCGTCGACGCCCTTCGACTGCCGAGGCCATCGCCGCTCCGCTTGCTTCCCGCGTCGTCGCCGCGAGCTCCACTCCCGATTCCGCCTCCAGGACGGCCGCCGCGGCTATTTTCCTCGACCCGCCGCCCGGATCGCCCGCCTCCACGCCAGGATCGCCGAGCGCCGCCCAGACTCCTTGCTGCGAAACCCTAAACGAAGGTGTGGGAAATGAACGATTCCCGCTGAGTCGACTCAGCGGGAACCGTTCCCCACTCACCCGGGTCAGACCGATCCAACCCGAGTCGACCCGGGTCAGCCCTGACCTGACCGGCCACCGGACCGCCCGAGCCGAGCCAGCCCGGAGCCACTCGAACCAGTCCGAGTCCGAGCGGTCCGAACCGCCAGGACCGCCCTGACGGCCCAGATCCGGCCCGGACCGGTCGAACTGGTCCATAGCGGCCCAGGCCGACCTAGTCGACCCAGACCGGTCGAGGACCCTCCAGACCGGTCGAGACCGGCCCAGACCGCCCCGGACCGGCTCCGGACGCCATCTCCCGCCCCCGTGTACGCCGCGACCCCTCCTGTCCGCCACGACTCATCATCACCTCGCCCCGCGCCGATCGCTCCTCCGCGCTTCCCCGCTGACTCGATCCGGCGTCCGACGTCGCTGTCGCGCCCGACGATCTCCCTCGCCCCGACCGACCGGGCTCGCGCCCCGCAGGTTGGCTTCGTCCCCTCTTTCAAGCTCATTACTTTTCGAATCATTTCCTTTACTCGTCTCCACCGCCGTCGGACGACGTAGATAGGATAGAGCGGATATAGGATCGAGATCTCTCACGTGTACGTCAGGTCCGGCACCGAGCGTGGGCTGCAGCCGTCCGGCTACTCCACGACGAGCGATTTCCACGCCTCTGGACGTGGATCGAGAGGGTCTCACCCTACCCATCATCGCGAGTTTCCCCGGGTCACCCGGAGTCGACTCCGCTGATCGGCACGCTTGCCTGCACTTAGGCTTAGGTTAGAGGTCTCATACTTAGGGTCTAGGATTTGTTTATCCATAGGTTAGGTTTGACCGGCTACCTCCGGTCAACCTCAGTCCCATTGATCAGGCACGAGGGTTTTCACCACCGCGTCCTGCATCAATAATACATGATTATTAATGCACATTAAGACATAAAAGATTTCATTCCTATGCATGTTATCACATTTATGAGTATTTATCTATCATTCTATGAAAAAGTCATTATAATATCAAAATAATTTAATTTAGGGTTAATTATTATGAATTATAGATAAATAATTTTATAACCCATCTTTACTTGAGATTATAAGTTGTTTTTAAAGTTAAATAATGAGAGAAATCATTTTTATAAAGATTCATTTAATTTTCTAAGTTAAAATTTTAAAAGAAATGAATGTATTTTTGAAATAAGAATTAAATCTCTTGTTATTTATTAATTTTGACTCTTAAGAATGATAGATAATTAAATTTCGGATCAATTAAAAGAAATTTTGATTAATTTGCAGTTGTATTTTGAAAGCTATGAATTTTTCTAATTTTTAGGGATTTTTCTAGATTTTTTCTGAATTTTTCTGATTTTTTTAATGAATTTCTAAAGATTTTCCGAAATTAAAAATTGAATTTTCTAATTAAAATTGATTTTTCGAATTTTTAATTAATGCCCAGGTGATGGCATCCGATCGCATCGCGTAATCTAGACCATCCGATCGCATCGCGATTGAACGGTCGAGGCGGGCGGTGACATGACAACGTGAGAAGTGTTTGTTCGGGCGTGAAATCTTAGCCCTTGATCTTTACTTAAGGAGAGGGGTACGTGGCACAACAAGATTACTCGGCGAATTGTTATATACACATTTTTATCAGAGCCATCGATCTGAGGAGTTATTACGGCTCTGATTAAATTTACGGAAAACGCATCTGAGGCGTCCGATCGCGATCCAACAGCGTGCGTTTTGATGCGTTTTATAACACGCGGCGACGTGGCCTCATCTCGAGTGTCCGATCGCGATCCAATGGCCACGACTTAATGGTAACGATTCGCGATCATGCGTTTCATCAGAGCCGTTGATGCGTTTCATCAGACGGTTATTCCCTAATCTCCTATAAATTGAGATGTTCCTCGTATTTTTTAAAGCATTCGAGAGCATTTCAATCAAATTGAACTGTTCAGACACCAAATCTCTTGAATCTCTTGATCTCAATATTTTCTAGACTCATTTCCGCATTCACAGACTGCTTAAGATCAAGATTTCGACGAAAGATGAAGAAGAAATCGACGCTTGAACTTCACGATCGTGATTTTCAGATTTTTGATAAATAGCCGTGATTTTGGCGATTAATTGGATCAATTCGATCTCAATTGTGGGTTAGAGATTGTGTTTTATCCTAATCTATCTTTTTTTACCATTTAATTTCATTTTAGATTAGTAATTTATCTTAATTTCATCGTGATTTTCAGTGATTTCGTTCTTCCAGTTTTCGAAAAATACCCCTCACTTCAATCTTCAATTTCTCTGCGAAATCAAAGTCAAATTCAATGATTTTTGATTCCGTGGAAACGTCTTCAAGTCGTCTATCATAAAATGCCATTTTCCCCAATTTGTACCATTGATTCGTCATCCGATTGACGAAATTTGAAGAGATCATGAGAAATTTCCCTAATTCCCTATGGATTCGACCCATATTTACCATTATACCCCTCAATTCGAGTTATTTTCATTATGGTGGTAAGCTTGGAATTTATTTTGACACGAATCGGTGTGCAATGGACAACCACATCGATTCGACCCATCAATTATCAGCAATTTATACATGAATTTACATTGTTATTAATGTAATTGAAGACATTAAATATTCCATATGTATGCATGTTATCATATTTTGAGTACATATCTATCATTTTATGTAATTTTAGGTAATGATCTAAAAATATATCACTTTAGAGATTATTATGCATAATTAAATAATATAGTTTTATTCCCATCTAAATTTGATATCATCATTACATTATCATGATTAAATGATAAGAGAAAATATTTTTATTTACTTTCATCTATTTTTCTAAATTTATTCTCTAAGAGGAATGCGTGTATTTTTGAAATTAAAATTAATTGTCTTGTTATTTAAATATTTTTGCTTTTTATAAAGATAGATAATTTATTTTCTGATCCAAAAAATAAATTTGGATTAATTTGGAGTTGTATTTTGAAAGTAATGAATTTTAAAATATTTAAGATTTTTTTAGATTTTTTTAAAATTTATTTAATAATATTTTTATTTTTAAAAAGAATTGAAAAAATTGTTATTTGTCACGAGCTAACGTGGCAGAACATCACCATGTGGCAACACTTGTACACACCACATGGCGGTGTATGTGCGCGAATGTTTGTTCGCACGTGTGCGCGTGTGCACGCGAGGGTGATTAATGGGTTAAAGCATCCATTACGGATTTATTCTAACCCATTATACTGTTGTACCTTATATACACGTTAAATAATCTAATTTTTATTATGTGGGACTATGTATCTTTGTTTGTAGTCGCACATGATGTGGCACAATCTCAAGCGGATGATCGGGAGATTTAATTGCAATTGTCAAATTTCACTTACTCAACGGGGTATGAGGTTGCATCTGATTAGGCAATGATTCGTTTGAAAGATGATTTAATATGTAAGAACTCAGTTATGGAACCTTTCCATCATCGATTACCATGTATGTATAATCCTTCATCCACATGAGACTCATGAATGAGTTAGGGTATGGTCAGCTGTCAAACCCCAATCAATCACTCAAGTAAGTACTAATGCGTGTAGAAATCATTGGGAACTCCTCTAATATTTCCATTACCTTGGCTAAGGATTTCATCACATCTCATTCCTTGAGTCAATCTCCTCAATTATCGAGGGCAGATGATCCCATATTAATCACACAATTATCTTCGTGGACTTCATGTCGTATCCAATATATGACGTTTTAGATATCTCATGGCTAGGGATTCGTAAGTCATGATCAAAACATGATCATCCATTCACAAGATACCTTTGGTGTCTCAAGTCAAAGGACTACATACACAACCATGACATGAATTAACTTGATTGACAGTTAGCGATAATTAGCATTCAGGGATTCATATAGATCAATTCAGTGAACTCTTTCTCCAAAGAGCACCCACTATCTATCCTTAGTGTCTCCACACCGATGGCTATAAGATCAGCTATACTCATCATATCAGTTGGATTAGATAGTGCTATTCTTTCTGGATAATTCGATGTGTGATGAACTCGATTTGGGATTATTTTTAGACATTGTTTTAAATCGATTTCATGCAAAAATATTTATAATTCCTCACTTTTATAATGGTAAATTAAGGGTAGAATCCTCAGGGAGCCTAGGTAATGAGATTAGTGCTTTTAGGGAGAAGAGATATTATTATAGGGAAAAATAACAACATAAGGGATTTATAGAGAAATATGAAAGGACAAAGAAATGGAATATGGTATGAAAAAAATTATCAAATAGATATATTTATATTCTATGATAAATAATGATGAAAATATTGAGAATGAAATGATGGAATAGAGAAATGAGAATGATGAAATGGAAGACGATAGAAGAATGGTGAAAAATGTGGGAATCGGGTAATCAGGAAATCTGTAATAATGAGAGATTATTTGAAGAAAAGAGAAAAAATATAAAATATAAAAGGGAAATAAGTTCTACACTATCCATGGAGGGTATTACAAGAGAAAATCAGATCCAAATCCTCACATAAACCCCATTTTTGATGCCAATCCTAGGCCTAGTGATGCTTGACTCGTTACGATCTCAATCCTCCACTTGATTTTGGCTCCACAACAAACTTGAACACCAAACAATGCAAGCTTGGGCCTAAGCCTCACCTTTTCCTTCTAGTAGCCTGATGCTAAGAGAGAGAAAAAAAAACAACAAAAGAAGAAGAAGAAGAAGAAGAAGAAGAAGAAGAAGAAGAAGAAGAAGATTCTTTTATAATTTTAGGTTAAGAGGTTCCTTTGAATCAATGGTGGAGATTTAATCTTTTTGGGTGCAACCAAATGAATGTTTGAGATTAAATCCATAAGCTACGAACATAATCATCTCCTAATGAGGTGGAAGAGCCTCTTTTAAGGAGGTGGGGCCCACAACCACTTCCTTAGGGCGTGGGTTGACCACTCTCTAATAGGTGGTAACCTTATCACTTTCCTAAGGAGGTGGGCTTACCTCTTTCTCTTCCTAAAAAATAGGAAAGATCTATATTGATTATTAATAAATAAAAGAGAAGAAGTTTAACCTCTTTGGCCCTTCAAGAATGCCATTGACCACCGTTGACTTCTCAAGAATCACTTTGAGTATTATTGACTTCCAAAATAAATGGAGTGACTAGTCTCCTAAAAAGGTGGAATGGGTTGACTCCCCATAAGAAGGTGGTTGACTAACCTCCTAAAAAGGTGGAAAGATTTGACTAACCTCCTAAAGATATAACAAGGTTTGACTGACCTCCTAAAAAGGTAGAACGGTTTGACTGATCTCCTAAAAAGGTGGAAAGGTTTGATTGACCTCCTAAAAGGGTGGAATGGCTTGACCAACCTCCTAATAAGGTGGAAAGGCTTGAACATCCTCCTAAAAATGTGGAAAGGTTTGACTAACCTTTTAAAAAGGTGGAGTACTTGTATTCTTCTTCTGCTTCTAGATAGTTTGCATCCATGCTCCAATTGAATTTCACCTAAGTCCTTGCATCCACATAACTCATAAAAATGTGAGAATTCAACCATTTGACTTCCAAGAAGTTAAATGGGGTCAGTCTCATAATATAATGAAAATTTAAGAAATGATGCATAACATGACTTAGTCATATTTTTGTCATATTCAACCATATAGAAATGGATATTGTCATTTTTATAGTCATTATTAGCACTTAAAAAAGGTAAATTATGCATGAATGTAACTTATATTTTAGAGTTATCAATGTCCTTGTCGAATATCTCATTAATAGGAATGTTTAGAACATATGTTTAAAGACTAGCGATGACTATATTATGATCTCATCATAATTCACTTAGTCATTACATATGCTCATGGACTTCATTACAAACATTACAGAGGAATGACAATGAATAAATTTCATTTCAATGAACATAAACAAGATACATGAAATTATGATTGGCTTATAGGGCACATAATATTCATCAATCTCCCACTTGGACTAAAGGCAATCACCTTTGTGCACCAACACCATCGTTGTGCAATGACGCTAAAAAACTTCTTGAGATAAAGGCTTAGTAAGTGGATCTACAACATTGTTGGTCGATTGAACTCTTTCCACCATTACATCTCCTCTAGCAATGATCTCCCTAATAAAGTGGAAAGCGCCTCGAATGTTGTCATACAATATTCTGATGAGTCCTTGGCTCTTTCGCTTGTGCTATTGCACCATTGTTGTCACACAATAATGGAATATGGTATGAGATCGTAGGGACGATGCCACGATTTGTGATGAACTTTTTTAACCAGACTGCCTCCTTGGCGGCATTGCTGCGGCAATATACTCAGCCTTTGTCATCGAATCTGCAATGGTGGGTTGCCTAGAACTCTTCCAAGACACTGCTCCCCATTCAAAGTGAACAAGAATCCAGATGTAGATCTACTATCATGTGGGTCTGATTAAAAACTCAAGTCAGTGTAACCCTAGAGCTTAAGCTCCTCTCCTCCATAGACCAGAAAGAAATCCTTAGTCCTTCTCAAGTACTTAAGGATGCATTATAGGGCTTTATAGTGTCTCTCACTGAAGTTAGCCTAAAATCTACTCAAAACACTTAGAGCATATGCCACATCTGGTCTTGTACATAGCATAGTGTACATGATGGATCAAATCGCCGAGGCATACAAAATCTTCTCCATCTATGCTCTATCTTCAAGAGTCTTAGGAAAATGCTCATTAGATATTTGAACTCCATGTCTCATCAGTATGAAACCTTTATTGGAGTTCTCCATGCCAAACCTTTTGACAATGGTGTTTATATACATGGATTGAGATAAGCCAAGCAACCTCCTCGATCTATCTCTATAGATACGCATTCCCAATACGTAGGTTGCTTCTCCCAAATCCTTCATGAAGTTCTTTGACACCTAATAACAAGTTATACATGAAAATACATGATTATTAATGCAAATTAAGGCATAAAACATTTTGTTTTAATCCATGTTATCGTAGCTTTGAGTATTTATCTCTCATTCTAAGAAAATAAGTTACAATCTAAAAAATGCACTAATTTATGGATATTATGATAAATTAAAGAGAAATATTTAAAATTAGATTTTCCCCATTTTTATTGGAGATTATAATTAGGTTTTAATGCTAAATAATAAGAGAAATGACTTTTTATACACATTTTATTTTCTAAGTTTAAAATTCTAAAAGCAATGAGTGTATTTTTGAAATAAAACTTTTTCTCTTATTATTTATTAAATTTGACTCTTTATAATGATAGATAATTTAATTTATGATCCAATGATATAAATTTGGATTAATTTGGAATTGTATTTTTAAAGATATGAAGTTTCTGATTTTTAGGAAATTTTTTGGAATTTTTTTGAATTTTCTATGAATTTAATTCGATTTATTTTGAATTAAATTTATTAAAAATATTTATTTTGTCACGTGCTGACGTGGTAGATGATGTGGCGCAGACTAAAAAGTGGCGCCACATGGCGACATATGAGACCACCACGTGTCACACAATTGTACATGTGCACGCCTGTGTGAGTGCGTGTGTGTATGTGATTAAGGAGAAAGCACCTTGTTAAGGATTTTTGCTATGTCCTTAATCGCTTACACCTTATATACGCATCGGATTTCCAAAATTTATTCCATGTCGGACTTTGTTTTTGTTTTAACATGCGCAGGTGACGTGACATCACGTGGAGCATCCAACTCATGCATAAAATAAATGCCGACGATCTTCCCTTAAGTCGGGGGTATGCGACGCAATCAGATTCATCGGTGAATAATTTTAAAAATGATTTAATCTCAGCCATTGATTTGAGGAGTCATAACAGTTGAGATTAAAACTGACGAAACACATATGGAGCGTCTGATTTAGATCAAACGGCGAGCGTTTCATGCATTACCTCTTCACACGAGATGTGGTGAGATCTCGGCAGTCCATCTCCGATCCAACGGCCACAACTTAACCCTAATAATTTGCATATCTGTGTTTCATCATAGCCATTGATCGAAGAATTAAAGCGCGATCCGATGGTTACGCCCAATTTGCCCAATAAATTGAGATGTTCTTCGATGATGTAAATCATTTGTGGGTTCTTCGAGTAGTCGAATTGTCTACACACCACACTCCTTGAATTTCATGCTTCTAATCAGTTCTAGATCAATTTTCGAATCCACGGAGTGTTTGAAAGTGAGATTTCATTGAGAAAATAGGGAAAAATTGACTCTTGAACGCCAATGATCGTTTTTGAATTCATGAATGAAAAGCCTTAGATCTAGCAAGGAATTAGATCAATTCAAGCACTATCTTGGGTTAGAAATCGAGTTTTCATCATAATCTTTCTTCCTATAGCATTAGATTTCAATTTCGAATAATAGATTTAGTCAATTTCAATTTTTAATTTCATTTTTTGTAAACTTTCATTCAAAATTTCTATCTACTTCACTGGATGATTTCTCCGCGAATCTTGATCCAAAATTTGTGATTTTTGATTATGTGGATTTGCCTTTGAGTCTTCTTTCCAAATATCAATTTACCTAACTTCTCTTCACATTTTATCATCTAAATTGATCGAATTTCAAAGAGGACTTAAAAAATACCTTAATTCTCCATGGATTCGACCCTTATTCACCACTATACCCCTTAATTTGTGATTAATCTTTAAAATTAATGAGCTTGGTATATGTTTTGACACGAATTTTTGTGTATTCAATGACTAAACCAATTAGTATATGTTTCTTCTCCCAAATCTTTCATGGAGAAGTTCTTTGACAATGACGCCTTCACCGATGATAACATACCTACATCATTCCCAATGACTAGGATGTCATCCACATATAGGACAAGAAAAGTGATCGCATTCCCACTAATCTTCTTGTGCATAGAAGGTTAATCTTCATTCTTAATGAAGTTCTAAGATCCGATCACCTCATCAAGTATCATATTCTAACTCCTAGATGCTTGCTTCAATCCATAAATAGATTTCTGCAACTTGCACACCTTTTCTGAAAACTCCTTGGATGTATAACCCTCAAGTTGTATCATATACACCTCTTCCTCAAGGTTTCCGTTGAGAAATGCAATTTTTACATCCATTTGTCAAACCTCCTAGTGATAGTGTGCAACTATAGCGAGAAGAATCTTGATTGACTTAATCATAGCAACTGGTGAGAATGTTTTGTCATAGTCAACTCCTTATCTTTGACGATAACCCTTCGCCACCAACGTTACCTTAAAGGTATCAATCTTTCCATTAGCACCAATCTTCTTCTTGAAGACCCACTTGCACTCGATGGGTACTATACCCTCAGGAGGGTCGACCAAGTATCATACTTGGTTATGATGCATGGACTGGATCTCTAAATCCATTGCTTTTTGTCATTTCTTAGAGTTGGAATCATTTACCGCTTCATCATAGGTTAAAGGATCACTATCCTTTAGTGGAGAGTACTGACATCATCCATCATAATATGTCCCACATATCGATATAGTTGTCTCGGTACTCTACCAGTCCTATGTAGTGCCTCTATGTGTACTTGGAGATTTTTAGAGTTGAGTTCTCATTTAATGAGGAAGCATTTTTGTTTGGATCTGGAACTTCTTCTAGTAATACTTTATTCCCACTATCTCTTCTCAAGAGATACTTATATTCCAAGAAGATGACTCTTTTTACAAAAAATATCGATTGCTCTTGAGGGTGGTAAAAGTAGTATCGAATCATCTCTCTTGGATATCCCACAAATCTACAGAACTCAGTCCTCGATTCCAACTTATCTATATCATGTTTCTTAACATGAGCAGGACAACCCCACACTCTAAAGTAAGAGAACTCTAAATTATTCCCTTTCCATATCTCATATGGAGTAGAAGTTACAGATTTTCTAGGTAAGACGTTAAGGACACGTTGTTATCTCAACCGCATATCCCCAAAGGGATATTGAAAGTTTTGAGAAACTCATCATATATCGCACCATGTCCAACAAGGTACAATTTCTCCTTTTCGACACACCATCCATCTAAGGTGTGTAAGGAGGAGTTGACTGAGCTAGGATACCATTATCCTTTAGGATCTATGTGAACTTTGTACCTAAGTATTCATCTCGTCAATCTGATAGAAGAGTCTTGATGTTCTTTCCACTTCATTCTTAAACTCTCTAAATTTATCAAAGGCTTCAAACTTATACCTCATAAGGTATATCCATCCAAACCTAGAGAAGTCATCATTAAAAGTGATGAAGTAGAAGCTATCACCTCTAGCTTGGACAAGCATTGGGCCACATACATCAGAATGTATTAGCTCTAATATGCCCTTGACTTGCTCTCCAATTCCTGAGCATGGATATTTGGGTAACTTACCCATGATGCAAGATTCATAAGTCATAAATGATTCATAATCAAATGCACCCCAATATGCTTCTTTATGAAAATTTTATAATCTTTCATCACCAACATATCCAAGTCTACAATGCCATAGGTAGGCCTCGTTCACATCATGTTTACTCTTCTTAAGAGAAACATCAATTTGGAGATTATAAGGAGAAATATCAATTAGATATAAACCATTGACTAATGGTGCCGTAGCAACCAATTTACTTTCCATGTAAATAGAACACCACTTGTCCTTAATGATCAAGGTATACCCCATCTTGTCCAACAAGAAACTGAAATGATGATCTTAACTATGCTAAGAACATAATGGAATTCTTCTTAAGAAAGATAATCTCCGAATGGTAGCTTGAGGTTCACAACCCCTAGCACCACAACAGCAACTCTTGCATCGTTTCCCATCCTCGATTCCACATCGCCCTTTCTCAGCTTTCTCTTACTTTTCAGCCTCTACAAATCATTGCAGATGTGAGAAGTACATCCAGTACCTAATACCTAAGATGTAGAATCTCCATAAGACAAGTAAGTATCTATCATATAGATACCTGAAGCATCATCATGCTTCCGCTGAGCTTTCTCATTCGTGTACTTTTTATTATTCCTCTTCCAATGACCTTTCATGCCACAATGGAAACACGTTCCCTTGTCATCGCCGCCCCTTTTTGTCGAAGAAGCTTTCACTGGTTCTTTCCTTTGCCCCTCTTGAAGACAAAGGCTCATTTCCTCTTCTTGTTGGGATTTTCCTTGCGAAGGTTCCCCTCGGTAGTAGTAAGCGTGTTCAGTAGCTCCGGGAGAGGAGTTTGAATCTTGTTCATGTTAAAGTTAAAATGAACTGAAAAAAGGAGTCCGGAAGAGACTGAAGAATAAAGTTCGTGCTCATCTAAACAAGAAGTTCAACTTCGAGCACTGCCAGCCTCTCAATCCACTCAATCATCTTTAGTACATGTGCCTGTACAGAAGATGACTCAGCCATTCAAGCATTTAATAGACTCTTCGATATCTCATATCTCTGAGTTCTACTCTGCTTAGCAAACAACTCCATCAAATATAGCAGTATGGCTCTCGGTTCCATGTCTTCATGCTGCCTTTGCAACTCATTGCACACTGAGGCCAACATATAACATTGAACAGTAGTGAAATCTTATTGCCACTTCTGATACTCCCATACCTCATCCTTAGACACATCCGATACAGGCTCAAGAGGGCCATCTCCCTCCAGAATATAGGCGATGCACTTAGACTTAAGTAAGATCTTTATGTTCATGATCCAATTAGTGAAGTTCGGGCCAGTCAAACGGTTGACATCCAAAATACCATGAAGAGGGCTAGTCGACGACATATTTACCTGTAGGAGATAAATACGATTTAATGATTAATTCTTTGCAGTTATACGATTCATTGAAAATAATGCTCCCACTAAAATTAATCAATTCACACAGCCCTCATGTGCATGAAAAGGAAGAACCAAAAATCTCCTAACGGGGATCAGAATCTCAACAACTATATTATGACCTGGAGTGGACTACACCAATCATAAAAATATTTTTGAGCATCCATCTCATAAAACTTGCAACATTTGCAATATCTGATCATAGTTTAGTCCTCAACGCTCATGCAGCCTAGAGTGGACTCCACAAACCACTAAGTTTGGTCTAGGCCATTGATAACATGCATTTATAACTTAAATTCTTACACTATTTAACTCATATTCATGCTTATTTTATGTGAATATGATGCATGTTATCTTAATTTTATGAATTTTCTCTATTAGAATGCCATTTTACTAAAGTTCATATTTATGCACAATTTAGGGTTAATTATGAGCTTTCTTGATGATTAATCTTCTTGCAAGATTAAATTAATATGAATTAAATATTTTCCCTGATGTACTTTGACTTTAGGAGATGATTTAAAGAAGTAATTCCAAGGAAAATATGATTGGATGATTGACGTATCGTTTTCGTGCGTCTATAAATCACAAAAACGTTGGTCAAAAAAAATTTATAAAACCAAACTCACAAAGATAAGATATAATAATCAAGTATTGTGTAAGTATCGGGTCGATCCACAGAGAGCAGGGTTGACTTTAATCGCAGAGTTGACTTGGTAAAACTTAGGTTTAAAATGAGTTTTAAATAAGCAAAAATAAGATTTACGGAATAGAAATAATATATATATAAGCTAAATAAGAAGTTTTAAGAATTTAATTCTCGGGCCTCATAGAGAAAAGTCAAAAGTCAAAGTCAAATCATTGACTTTGACCAACAGTATGTGTTCTGTAAAATCAGAGAATCAAACAGACTCAGAAGATTACGAAATTATACATTTAGAAAGTAGAGAGAAAATGGAATTTATTCATATAGAATTCGTGATTTTTGGATAAGAAATGGATTTATTATGAATTATTGAAATACAACTATCAGAAAATCCCCGAAATTAACACCTCGGAGGAAATCTTCAAATTAAATAGACAAATGAAATCCAAATCTTGCAATTTATATGTTAATAGAAAGCTAAGAACCAGAGGAATCTAACAAGAACAAAATTATCGAATTCTGATTTGTAAATCAAAAGTAATTGACCCCGAAAGTCAACGTTTGACTTCTGATGAAAGATGAACAATCCTCGGTCAAACGTTTAATTAGAGGGTCAAATGAACTCGGAATTCGATGAAATTGCTATCCACGGAAAGCTCAGGAAAAGAGGAATCCACTGAAACCAGAATCAAGTGATTTGGAATTCTAATCACGGAGATATCCTATTTTCAAAATCAGCGTCTTTTTGGACTAAAATTTGGGGAAAATGAAGAAGACTATGAACTAATTTGCAAAATTAAACTTCTAAATCTAATAAAAACTCAAATTACCTCCTGATAATCGATTGAATCTCACTACTAACCCGATTTCCGCAAGGACGGGCTCCAATTCTCATGGATTGAAGTGAATTTGGTCGGATTCTTCCTCGTGGACGTTCGGAATTCAAGGGGAAAATTCGATGAAATCAAGGAGAAATTCGTGATCAATCCCGCTCCAATTGCTTCGCAATCGAGTCTAAAAGCGGGGGGATCATGATGAACTAGAGATCTTCCTCGAAATTCGCTTAATTCCTTCACGAATCGATCAAACGTTGAAGAACAAAAGGGGGAAATACATGCTTTTAAATGGGAAAATTGGCCCGATTTTTAGGCCGTTTGATGCGATCGTGGAGACGGATTGATGGCCATGATTGTTCGTGGAGGCGGCTTGATCCGTTGATGACGATCGTGGCATCAATTTCGTGGCAAATCAGCCTTAATTTCTGCTTCAAAAAGAGCCACAATCGGGCCACGATCGTGAGCTTGGTACTCAGACGATTGCCTTCGAATCCGGTGGGAAGGCTCGTGGCTTCGATTCCGCCTCTTAGGAATCCCAATCGCGCCACGATCGGGTCCCGATCGCGCCGTGATCGTGGTTCTTGCTGAACCTCCATCTGTCGTCCTATCGAGATCAGGTGAGTCTGGGTGGTCCTGATATCGCGATCACGTTCCACTTTCATCGTCCGTTCGATGGAGATCCAACCGTGCTGATGAGACGTGCCGCCAACCGTTCGATGAAGATCACAATCACGATCCACACGGTGCTCCCCGATTGCTGAAATCGTGAAACATCGCGACCGTCCGATGAAGATCATGTGGCAGCTCACGATCGTCCGTCCGATCTTCAATTGATGCATCGTGATGCTTCCACACGTCTACCCATGATATGCCCATATTCTGATGAATCATGTCCATCGGATTACGCCACGTGGTGCAAGGTGAGCCTTTGATCATTTCACTTACGTGTGTTTTAAACGCACGTGCTTGATTGATGATCGCGTGGACTCGGGTCCACGCGATCTCCGCCGTCTTCATGAAATCCGACGCCTGCCGCGCGTCCACGTCACCTGGCAAAGGTAATATGTGTGGGACATAGTCCCACACGGGAAAAATAACAGAATTTGATGTGCTTCAATATCGGGACGCGGTAACGCATTTGCGTTACCGCCCCCAACTTCTTATCAAGGCTCACTATACGCGTGGGCCCTCCATATGCAAAACCCCTTGCCACGTGGTGCCCCACACCGGTGCCCACGTGAACCCGCGTTGTTGTGTGGCCCTTTGCCACGTGGCTGCGCCTTGCGCCTCCTGCGCCCCGCTTGGGCTACCCGCGGCTCTGCCACGTGGCCTCCGAGCCGTGTCGCGTCCGCGCGGTGGTCCCGCGCGCCACGTGTTGGCTCGCCGGCTTCCCCGCTCACCACGTCAGCATCTGCAGGTAAACACTCCCTTTTTGCGATTTTTAAATAAAAATTCAATTGAAAAAAAGCAAATAAAAATCGGAAAAAGGCTGAAACTTCCAAAAATGATATCTTAAAATATACAACTCCTTTTTAATCCAAATTTTCTCCATTGGATCACAAATTCTTTTCTTTTTAATATCATGTCATTTAAAATATATTTAGAAAGAAGAAATCAAGATGACTTATAATTTACTCAAATCATTTCTCATTAAACATTCTAAATCATAAATTCATCCTGAAATTATCCTTCTAAACATTTACTAAAGTCAAAAAATCATTCAATAACAGAGATTAACTTCTATTAAACTTAACAAAAGTTTAATCATCTATTAAGCATGAAATTATCCCTAATATATGCATGAATAGCAACTTTAGTGAAATGACATGCCAATGGAGAAAATTCCTAAAAAGTATGATAACATGCATCATATTCACATAAAATAGGCATGAATATCAGTTAATTAGGATAAGAATTCAAGTTATAAATGCATGTTATCAATGATTTAAAAAAGGAATTTTCAATGACAGACTAGATATTATTTTCAATCCATCTCATTTTCTTGTTCTTAATTATAGAGGGCATGATATTAAAAAGGAATAAACTTGTGATACAATGGAGAAAATTTGAGATTAAAGGAGTTTATTCAAAGAATTATGAATTTCTGAACATTTTAGATTTTTCTGGATTTTAATTTGAATTTTTATTGAATTTATTTCTTAATTAAAATCGCAAAAGGGGTTATTTTTCCGCAGAACCCGCGGATGACATGGCGCGCAAAGTTGACGTGCCGCGCGGGACCAGCGCACGGATGCGACGAGACATTGAGGCCACGTGGCAGGGCCGCGCATGGCCTACGCGAGGCGCATGTGGCGCAGGTGGCGCGGACACGTGGCAAGAGGCCACGCGGGTCCACGCAGACGCCCGTGACGGGCGCCACGTCGCAGAGTGGGGGCTGGCGTGTGAAGGGCCCACGGGTTAGGGGGCCCAAGTTAGATTATTGGGGTCGTAACACAATAGCGTTAAACCGCCCCCTATTTATGTGCATGTTTCTCTTCCTTTTCTTCCGTGGTGGGACTAAGTTCCGCAGAGTTTAACATGTGCAGGCAACGTGGACGCACGATAGGCGTCGGATTCGATCGGGATGACGGAGATCGCGTGGACCCGAGTCCACGCGATCATCAATGGAGCACATGCATGAAATAATGTTTAAGTGATCACGATCAAGGGGCACACTGATCGCCACGTGGCTGCAATAGGAGCGTTCGATGTTCATAGGACGGGCGAATCAAAACGACAGATCAATGACTCACATGGTGATGCGTGGAGGCTTCTAGAGCGTCAGATCTTCATCGCACGCGTGATCGTGCGCTACCACAAGATTTTCATCGGACGATGGATTGAGGAAGACCAAGAACCACGATCGACGTGCGAGCGTGGCCCGATCGTTGCGCGATGGTCGCTCATTCATCGCGAAATCAGGAGCCACGATCCCTCTAACTGATGGGCCATGATCATTGTGCGATCGTGGCCATCAAAACCACCTCCCGACCGGATCACGCGGTCTGGAATTGGTGCGGAAATCTCCCTTTAAAAACGATGTATTCTCTCTTGTTTCTCTTAACTTTTGATCGATTCGTGAAGAAATTAAGCAAATTTCGAGGAATGTCTTAAGTTCTTCGTGATCCTCTGCTTCCTAGAGTTTAATTCCACAGCCATTGAAGCATGATAATCACGAATTGATTGCAAGAAACGATCGTAATCTCTCCTTGAATTCCAAACGTACGTCGAAGCCGAAACCGAGGAATACTCTTCAATCCACGTGAATTGAAGCCAAATCATCGCGTCAATCGGGTTAGTAGTGTGATTCTTTCCTCATTCTTGAAATTCATGTAATTTAGATTAGAATTAGGTAGCTAATTAGATTGTAGAAGTATTTAAATTCTTCAATTTTGCCCAATTTTAGTCTGAAATTTTGCTGAGTTTGAAAATAGGATATCTCTCTGATTATAATTTCAAATCACTTGATTTTAGTTTCATTAGATTACTTATTTCATCAGCTTTCTATGGATAAAATTTGTCGAATTCCAAGTTCATTTGACCCCTCAATTTAACGTTCGACCGAGCACTGTTCATTTTCAATCCGAATTTGAACGTTGACTTTCGGGGTCAATTACTTTCAAAATATATATCGGAATTCGATCATTTTGGTCTCTTTAGAATCCTATGGTTCTTAGATTTCTATTGATATAATTGTAAGATTAGGATATCATTTGACCAATCAATTTGAAAATTTTCTCTGAAGTGTTCATGTCGGGAATTTTCTGATATTTGATTTTCAATAATTCATAGTAAATCCATTTCTTATAAAAAAATCACAAATTCTATATCAATAAATTACATTTTCTCTATAGTATTCAAATATATAACTTTCGTAATCTTCTGAAATCCTTGGTTCTCTGATTTTACATAACTCCGACTGTTGGTCAAAGTCAATGCTTTGACTTTGACTTTTGACTTTTCTCTATCAAATCCGAGATCTTAAAGCTTTAAATTTCTTATTTAGTACATTTATATCATTTCTCTTCTTAACATGTTATTTTTACTTCTTTAAAACCTCTTTTAAACCTAAGTTTGACCAAGTCAACTCTGTAATTAAAGTCAACCTTGTTCTTTGTGGATCGACCCGATACTTGCACTTTACTTGATTTTATATCTTTATCTTTGTGAGTTTGGTTTTATAAATTTTTTTTGACCGACGTTTATGTGTTTTAACGACCGCACAATACGCTACGTCAAAATGGCGCCGCTGCCGGGGAACATGCGTTATTGATTTTGTTGCTTGATTTCGAGGTCATATTTTGGTTTCTGTCTTCTGTAGTTTACTAACCTGCAGAGAAATAATCATACCCTATCATTAGTGGAAAAAGGTATATCAAGGTAAGAGTATCATTTTGCCCTTATTTGACGTCTTTGGTGCAAATTTGGTAGTCTATTTTGTGTTTTTCACTTATTTGAGACGAGGATATTGATATATCTCAGATTCATTCTCTGTTATCAGTAGCTTATTAGTATTATTATCTCTAGTGGTGTGAGTTTTGATACTGTGTAGCTTGATCTATATTTTGGTGGAGTAGAGTGAAGCATTTTCATTTGGACATCACACTTATCGTCTAACATTTTCTAACTTTCTTATATATATATATATGTACATTCGTTGTTCTATGATCTTTTTGATATCGATATGAATAGGCATCCTAGGAACCGAGGAGGATGACAAGGACATCAGAATCAGCGACCCACGAGGCATACAAGGAATAACGCCTTATATGAGGACCTCTTCGACACATCTGTGCATTCTATAGCTCCATTAGAGGCTTCTAGTGATCCTATGCCAGCCCTCGACACACCAGAGCGAGGAGAACCAATAGACACCCCTCTTCCTACCGAGGTAGTGAGACGACGCCTCAGCGATTACGCTAGACCAGTCATCCAAAGGCAGACTACGCGGGTCAATGCTCCTCTTCAACGAGGTGCTAATTTTAAAATTGACTTACATATTCTTGGCCTTTTACCCACTTTTCATGAACTACCAGCGGAGGATCCGTATAGACATGTAGACGAATTCAGCCAGGTGTGCGAATTCAACCAATTCTACAATGTCCCCTCCGAGACGGCCAAAATGTGCTTCTTCCCCTTCACGCTTAAGGAAAGGGCAAAGGAGTAGTTTTTTACCGTGGGCTGTGAGTTTGGTTCATGGAGAGATATGGAAGATACATTTTTGTGTAAGTACTACTCGGTAGGTAAGACTAGCGCAGTGAGACGAGCCATACGCGAGTTCTCACAAGGGCTGGGTGAGGTTTTCTATGAGGCATGGGAGAGACTTAGGGATCTCTTGAGACAGTGCCCACATCACGGCATACCTAAACATGATATTACTCAGATTTTTTATGATGGTTTAGGTGCACCTGATAGATATTTTCTCGATGCCGCTAGTGGAGGCACATTCATGAGCAAATATGAGGATGAAGCCCTCGAGTTGATCGAGTTGGTGGCGGAGAATAGCCATCATCACACGGCTAAATCCTTCGGTGGGCAGAGCACTCCCGCAAAGGGAGGAATTTTGGATGCGAAGGCGGTGGAGACATGTATGCTTTTAGATAAAATTGAGAAACGACAGAGGCGCCAGAATTTGATCATGGATTCGCTAAAAATCTGACCAGGTTTTGATGTCCTTGCTCCAGTATCACATAGCGATGTCTCTCTGTATTTACGTTGCTCTAATGTTGAGCACGTCGAGTTGGATTGCCCCGTGATGGCAATTCAAGGTCCAGTTCCATTTCGGCCAAACCCTATGCCATATCCAGGTTTGAGCCAAGCGGGTAGGTATCACCACCCGAATGAGGGTTATTCTAACTATAATAACCCATCTTATGCGTAGCAGCGGAGCAAGTAGCACACTTCATATCATCAGCCCTTTGGATCCGCGCAGCAACCTACGGGGAACCCGAGGCAAGCACAGTTCATCTCCGGTTTTCCCCAAGAGAGTATACCGTCACCAGCAGTACCACCTCCCGCAACCTCAGCTAATTCCATCATGAGTGCATTAGCACAAATGATGAGTAAGTTGACTGATAACATGCATTTATAACTTAAATTCTTATCATATTTCACTCATATTCATACTTGTTTTATGTAATTATGATGCATGTTATCTTAATTTTATGAATTTTCTCCATTGGAATGCCATTCTACTAAAGTTCATATTTATGCATTAATTAGGGATAATTATAGGCTTGATTAATGATGAATCTTCTTGAAAGATTAAATTGATATGAATTATATATTCTGCCTGATATACTTTGACTTTAGGAGATAATTTATAGAATTAATTCCAAGGAAATAATGGGTGGATGATTTAAAGAAGGAATTTCTAAGAAAAGACTTGATATTATTTTCAATCCATCTCATTTTCTTGTTTTTAACTATATTGTAGATGGCATGATGTTAAAAAGGAATAAATTTTTGATACAATGGAGAAAATTTGAGATTAAAAGGAGTTGTATTTTAAGAGTTATGAATTTCTGAATATTTTAGATTTTTTTGGAATTTTATTTGAATTTATTTCTTATTAAAATCGCAAAAAAAGGGGGTTTACTTACCGCGGGAGCTGACGTGGCGAGCGGGACCAGCGCGCAAGCTGACGTGGCACACCGGACCACTGCGCGGATGCGACGCGGCACTAAGGCCACGTGGCAGGGCCGCGGGTGGCCCACGCGAGGCGCAGGTGGTGCACAGGGCGCAGACACATGGCAGGAGGCCACGCGGGTCCACGCGGACGCCCGTGAGGGGCGCCACGTGGCAAGGGGGTCAGCAGGTGAAGGGCCCACGGGTTAGTGGGCCCTAGTAAGTATATTGGGGCGGTAACGCAAATGCGTACTGCCCCTCTAGCTTTTATAGTGGCGATTCTCTGTTTTTTATTCCGTGTGGGACTATGTCCCCACGGAAACTTACCTTTGCAGGGACGCGTGGCTGCATCAGAGCTGTCAGAGAGGATTGCAAGACGTCGATCGCGTGGTCTCGAGTCCACGCAATCATTAATCAAGGCACGTGCTCAAAATCAGGAGTAAGTGGCCGCAATCTAAAAAAGCTCGCCGATCGCCACGTGGCGTCACGAGGAGCGCTGATCCTCATCAAAGTAAATGCCGCACGATTGCGATCAGACGGCTACGATAAAACCCGATCTTCATCTCACCTGGCGACGCGCAAAACTTTACAGTGTGTTCTATCTCCATCAGACGGCTACGATGAAACCCGATCTTCATCTCACCTCGCGACACGCGGAACTTTCCGGTGCATCCGATCTCCATAGGATTGGCGAAACATGGGCTAGGCGTGGATCGTGGCTGGGGATTGTGGGTGAGACGCGGACGCATTAGCGACGTTGGATCTTCATCGGACGGCGCTCAAGGAAGGAAATCGTGGAACGTGTCATGGGCCACGATTCCCACGATCTCGCACGATCGGACGACACAGATGGCATCGCGAGATGGACGCTCCTGATTTGTCGCAGAAAACTTCATGGCAATTGCGGCTCGATCACCAGGAAATTGCCGCTTGATTGAGCCACGATTGTGGCTCATCCGTATTGAAATTTTGGCACACGATTTCTTCTCCTTGGTGGGCCACGATTTTTGTGAAATCATGGCCACTAATAAGCTCCCGACCGGATCAAATGGCCACGATGTTTCTCCCTTTATTTCTCAACTTTTGATTGATTCGTGAAGCAATCAAGAGAATTTAGAGTAAAATCTTAAGTTCTTCGTGATTCCCCCGCATTTAGACACAATTGCGAAGCAATTGGAGCGGGATTCATCGCGAATTCCTCTTTGATTTCATCGAATTTTCCCCTTGAAGTCCGAATGTCCACGACGAAGAAATCGAGAAAATTTGCTTCAATCCATGTGAATTGAAGCCCCATTCTTGCAGAAATTCTTCAAGTAATTTCAGTTTTTATTAGGTTTAGATCTTTAATTTTACAAATTAGTTCTTAGTATTCTTCATTTTCCCCAAATTTCAGTCCAAAAAATCACTGATTTTGAAAATACAATATATCTCTGACTATAATTTGAAATAACTCGATTTTCATTTCATTAGATTCCTATTTTCATTAGCTTTCCGTGGATAGCAAATTTGTCAAATTTCGAGTTCATTTGACCCTTCAATTTAACGTTTGACCGAGCACTGTTCATTCTTTATCAGAATTCAAACATTGACTTTCAGGGTCAATTACTTTCAATTTACAAATCAGAATTTGATCATTTTAGTCTCTTTAGAGTCCTCTAGTTCTTAGATTTCCATTGATATATCAATTTCAAGATTTGGATATCATTTGACCAGTCAATTTGAATATTTCCTCTGAGGTGTTCATTTCGGGGATTTTCTGATATTTGATTTTCAATAATTCATAGTAAATCCATTTCTTATCCAAAAATCACGAATTCTATATCAATAAATTCCATTTTCTCTCTTGTTTCTAAATATATAATTTTCGTAATCTTCTGACACCTTTTGTTTCTCTGATTTTATAGAACACCGACTGTTGGTCAAAGTCAATACTTTGATTTTCCTCTGTCAAATCCGAGAGTTCAATTCTTAAAAATTCTTATTTAGTCTATTTATATCATTTCTATTCATCACATCTTATTTTTACTTCTTTTAAACCTCTTTTAAAACTAAGTTTGACCAAGTCAACTGTGCAATTAAAGTCAACCCTACTCTTTGTGGATCGACCCGATACTTACACATTACTTGATTTTATATCTTTATCTCTAGGAGTTCGGTTTTATAAATTTTTTTTTACTTATGTTTGTGTGTTTAACGATCACACTAAAACGCTACGTCATTGACTGAGGTTAGCGACCGACTTGATAGAGTCGAAGGGGCTAAGGCCGAAGGCTCCAATGCTTCTACCGATCAGAGGAATGAGAAGCGAATAGAGTTACCTTCCCAACCTCTAGCCAACCCTAGGAACCTAGGGCAAGCATCGTCGAGCCGTGCTGACAATGTGAACCAAGTTCACATTGATAGCGCACAAGAGGAGGCACATGCTGGGAGACGGAAAACTTAGTGCTTGTTGGGAGGCAACCCAACCTTATCTTTGTTTTTGCATTTACTTCCCATTTTTTTTCTTACTAGCTTTTAATTTTACTCTTATTTTTATTTTTTTGCTTTTATGTTGGCTTTCGTTTTTCCTACAAGCTTCACATTCGCTGAGGAGGAGAGAACAACAAAAGAAGGAAATTTAGCCCCAAAACAACTCCACAAATGAAGAGAAGAATGCAACCAATGCAAATTCCCGCTAAGTTTTTCTTTTATCCCGCAAATTCCCGCTAAGTTTCTCTTTTCCTTTTTACTAGTGTTGCATGCCATGCATAATGATTGTCATCTCTTTCCATGAGCATGTTGATTTTTATCGAAGATAATAAAAAGGAATGAGTATGGGGGGGAGTTTTCTAGAAAACTTAAAATTTTTAAAATTTTTGCATTCCTTCATTTGGTATTCTATGCATGATCTGATTTTTAAACATGTGAACCGTAACATGATCTTTCCAAAACCACAAAGCATAGAGTACATTAACACCTCCACTTGTTTAGAAATTTGTGAGAAGAGCAACCTTAAGTGTTATGTTGAGGAGATGGTGGAGTCGATGGAATTATGGATCTAGGTATTCCTTTGGGGAACCATAAAATCCAAACTAAGGATTTACTCAAGCTCATAGTATGATTTTTCAAAACTTTCTATACTTCTCATCTACTCATTCTTCTTTCTAAATCTTGAGTTAATGACTCCTTGCACGCACATCCTTCCACTTTCCATAGCAAGTCATAGCTTTTATCATTCTTTGTTGGCACTACTATTATTGACATAGCGAATCTCCCTGATCCATAGAGATACCAAAACCTCTTCGGGGGAATAAGCTGCATGTCTACTAAGGACGACACATGGGTAGGATGAGCACCATGAAATGAGTAATGTTGTTTTCAATAAAGTTGCATAAAAAGCCTTGTAAATTTCAAATTCTGAATTATCTAATCTCTTTCTTCAAAAAGGCTTGCAGCTAGTAGAATTAGGATGAATAAAGTAGAATTAGAAAGAAATAAAAAGACAAAAAAATAGAATTAGGATGAAAGAAAGAAAAATAATAAAAAGTAGAATTAGAATGGTAAGCTACCTCCAATGTGTTTTAGCCTACTCTATTTTATAGCCATTATGTATGAAAAGGATGATACTTGTTTCTACTTCTTGCACCCTTATCATTCATGTCCATAGTGGAAGAAGGAAGCGACGATTGGTTTGGTATGATGAAGTTTTTACTTATTTATATTTCTATTAGTATGTAGAGCAAGAGAATTCTTAGTTCTTGTGGTGGATTGAAGTGTTTGCTAGAGGAATGCCATGACCCTAAGTTTCTAGTACATTACCTTCTTCTTGGCATTATTTAAGGTAGAACATTCATTTCAGCTTCTATCAATGCGTAACTCATGATTTTCTAAAGCTTGTTAGTCCTATTACACATTCTTTGTCTTTCCATTGCTAAGGGACTAACAATGATTTAAGTTGGGGGGTGTGATAACATGCATTTATAACATAAATTCTTACACTATTTAACTCATATTAATTATTATTTTATATGAATATGATGCATGTTATCTTAATTTTATGAATTTTCTCCATTAGAATGTCATTTTACTAAAGTTCATATTTATGCACAATTTAGGGTTAATTGTGAGCTTTCTTGATGATTAATCTTCTTGAAAGATTAAATTAATATGAATTAAATATTTTCCCTGATGTACTTTGACTTTAGGAGATGATTTAAAGAAGTAATTCCAAGGAAAATATGATTGGATGATTTAAAGAAGGAATTCTCAATGAAAGACTAGATATTATTTTCAATCCATCTCATTTTCTTGTTCTTAATTATAGAGGGCCTGATATTAAAAAGGAATAAACTTGTGATACAATGGAGAAAATTTGAGATTAAAAGGAGTTGTATTTAAAGAATTATGAATTTCTGAACATTTTAGATTTTTCTGGATTTTAATTTGAATTTTTACTGAATTTATATCGAATTTATTCCTTAATCAAAATTGCAAAAGGGGTTATTTTTTCGCAGAACCCGCGGATGACGTGGCGCTCAGGACCAGCACACAGATGCGACGTGGCACTGAGGCCACGTGGCAGGGCTGCGCATGGCCCACGCGAGGCGCAGGAAGAGTAGGTGGCGCGGACACGTGGCAAGAGGCGACACAGGTTCACGCGGACGCCCGTGAGGGGCGCCATGTCGCAGAGTGAGGGCTGGCGTGTGAAGGGCTTGCTGGGATCTGAGGCTTGAAAAGCTCTCCAAATATTTTTCCAAAATAATTATTGCAGCGGAAGGTGTTGAATCAAAACATTCAACATCATGGAAGCACCAAGATTGGATGATATCATCATCCATTCTAGGTGATCCTATCATCTAGTATAGAATAAAATTCATACTTGGATCATTTGAAAGAGTTCTTCAACCGTTCAAGCGTCCGGCCTCTAGCGGTATCCACATAGTCTCCAGACGATCGAATCTCCTCTTGAACACTCGTCACCACGAGAGGAAGAGAAGAGGGAGGAGAAGTTCCACTAGGCTTGCATGGGCACCTCTATTATGGTCGTTCTCCCCCTATTTATAGACTTTGGGAGTGTGAAATTTTCACAAAAACCCTTATTATTATATCTATATCCACCGACGTCCATTGACCTTATGTGTGTGACCCTCTAGGTCCATATATCTGTCCAGTTAATGACTCTATCTACCTAATAACACTTATTGGTCCTCCATATCAATTAACTATATCAACATATAGATTAATTGACTAAGGATCGATTTAACCCAATCAACAGGTTGAGTCGCCAGCCCGGTGGCTGCCAAGCTACACCACATGCTCTAGGAGATATGGAGTATATTAGAACTCTTTCATGGAACCCTGCCGTCATTGGTTACCGTGTACGTATAATCCTTCATCCACACGAGACTCATGAATGACTTAGGGTATGGTTAATTGTCAAACCCTAATCCGTCACTCAATTTAGTACTGATGCGAGTAGGAAATCATTGAGAATAACTTCTCTAATATTTCCACTACCTTGGCCAAGGATTTAACCGCATCTCATTCCTTGAGTCGATCTCCTCATATACCGAGGGCGGATGATCCCATCTTGACCACTCAATCACCTTCGAGGACTTCATGTCGTATCCAATCTATAAAGTTTTGGATATCCCGTGGCTAGGGGTCGTAAGTCATAGTCAAAACACGATCATCCATCCACAAGATGTCTTTGGTGTCTCAGGTCAAAGGACCACGTACACAACCATGACATGAATCAACCTGATTGACAATTTAGGTATATTACCATTCAATGATTCATACGGATCAATTCAGTGAACTCTTTCTCCAAAGAGCACCCACTATCTATCCTTAGTGTCTCCACACCAATGGATATAGGATCAACCATACTCATCATATGAGTTGGATTATATAGTGTTATTCTTTCCGGATAATTCGATGTCCTTCTCGAATGTCCGACGAATAAGAATGTTTAGAACATATGTTTAAAGACTAGTGATCACTATATTATGATCTCATCATAATTCACTTAGTCATTGCACATGCTCATGGACTTCATTGCAAACTTCACACAAGAATGGCAATGAATAAATTTCATTTCAATGAACAAAAACAAGAAACATGAAAGTGTGATTGGCTTATAGGCCACATAATATCCATCAGGGCCCACGGGTTAGTGGGCCCTGGTTAGAGTATTGGGGTAGTAACGCAATAGCGTTAAACCGCCCCCCTATTTATGCGCAGGTTTCTCTTCCTTTTCTTCCGTGCGGGACTAAGTTCCCGCAGAGTTAAACAAGTGCAGGCAACGTGGACGCACGGTAGGCGTCGGATTCGATCGGGATGACGGAGATCGCGTGGACCCGAGTCCACGCGATCATCAATGGAGCACGTGCGTGAAATAATGTTTAAGTGACCGCGATCAAAGGGCTCACCGATCGCCACGTCGCTGCAATAGGAGCGGCCGATGTTCACCAGACGGGCGAATCAAAACGACAGATTGATGGCTCACCTGGTGACGCGTGGAGGCTTCCGGAGCGTCAGATCTTCATCGGACGCGCAATCGTGAGCTACCACAAGATCTCTATCAGACGGTGGATTGAGGAAGACCAAGAACCACAATCGACGTGCGAGCGTGGCCCGATTGTTGCGCGATCATGGCTCATTCATTGCAAAATCAGGAGCCACGATCCCTCAAACTGATGGGCCATGATCATCGTGCAATCGTGGCCATCAAAACCACCTCCCGACCAGATCAAACGGTCTGGAATTGGTGCGAAAATCTCCCTTTAAAAACGATGTATTCTCTCTTGTTTCTCTTAACTTTTGATCGATTCGTGAAGAAATTAAGCAAATTTCGAGGAAGTTCTTAAGTTCTTCGTGATCCTTTGCTTCCTAGAGTTTAATTCCACAGCCATTGAAGCATGATAATCACGAATAGATTGCAAGAAACTATCGTAATCTCCCCTTGAATTCCAAACGTACGTCGAAGCCGAAACCAAGGAATACTCTTCAATCCACGTGAATTGAAGCCAAATCATCGCGTCAATCAGGTTAGTAGTGTGACTCGTTCCTCATTCTTTCAATTCATGTAATTTAGATTAGAATTAGGTAGCTAATTAGATTGTAGAAGTAGTTAAATTATTCAATTTTGCCAAATTTTAGTCTGAAATTTTGCTGAGCTTGAAAATAGGATATCTCTCTTATCATAATTTCAAATTACTTGATTTTAGTTTCATTAGATTACTTATTTCATCAGCTTTCTGTGGATAAAATTCATCAAATTCTGAGTTCATTTGGCCCCTCAATTTAACGTTTCACCGAGTGCTATTCATTTTCAATCCAAATTTGAACGTTGACTTTCGGGATCAATTACTTTCAAAATATAAATCAGAATTTGATCATTTTGGTCTATTTAGAATCCATTGGTTCTTAGATTTCTATTGATATATAAATTTCAAGATTTAGATATCATTTGCCCAGTCAATTTGAATATTTTCTCTGAATTCTTCGTTTTGGGAATTTTTCGATATTTGATTTTTAATAATTGATAGTAAATTCATTTCTTATCGAAAAATCATGAATTCTATATCAATAAATTCCATTTTCTCTCTAGTTTATAAATATATAATTTTTGTAATCTTCTAAAATCCTTTAGTTATTTGATTTTACAGAACTCCGATTGTTGGTCAAAGTCAATGATTTGACTTTGACTTTTGACTTTTCTCTGTCAAATGTGAGATCTTAAAGCTTTAAATTTCTTATTTAGTATATTTATATTATGTATCTTCTTAAAATCTTATTTTAACTTCTTTAAAACCTCTTTTAAACCTAAGTTTGACCAAGTCAACTCTGCAATTAAAGTCAACCTTGTTCTCTATGGATCGACTCGATACTTGCACTTTACTTGATTTTATATCTTTATCTTTGTGTGTTCGGTTTTATAAATTTTTTTGACCAACGTTTGTGTATTTTAACGACCGCACAAAACGCTACGTTAGCCATACCTTGGTAATTTTTTAGAAATTAATTTTTGAGTGGTCTTGGAGTGGACTCTACCAAACCAAATGGTTCCTCTACCCGGCCTTGTGACATACACTAGTTCTTAGTTCCTCTTCTTCGATAAGTATGGAGTGGACTTCACCAACCCAACTTAAAGTGATTTGGATACTAAAGCTATAACAAAGGAGGACCACACATGAGTCCGTAACTCTTGCATTTCAGCATAGATTTTAACATGTGAGGGGTATTATATTGTATCCGTTCTCTTCTTTAGGGAATATCATGATTATCTATATAACCATACCCTAGGATATGTTTATCTCAATAATCATAGATATGCATCACATACATGTCATATGTGGAAAGATAAATGAATGTATCAATAAACCAAAATATCTAAAATAAGGGATCTTACAAGAGGTCCATCTATGTTCCTAGTTTAACATTCAATTTAAGAACACCACTATTAAATAAATGAGTTTAATTCAACAAAAATTAATCACATTAATATTTTGTAAAATTAAACATGACAATCATGCTTAATAATCGGGAAATAATCATTTAAACACTTTAAAATGATTTCTGGAATTTTCTCAATTTAAAATAATTTAACTCTTAAATTATTCAAATAAAAAAATCCCAAAATAAATAAAAATTGAATTAAATGACAGAAAAAATAATAAAATAATTTATTTTAGTCAATAAATAATTTTTATATTTTTCTTGATTTTTTTTAAATTTTCTAGAGTTTTTAAACATTAAAAATAAATAGACAAACCTTTTGTGTGGGTGTGTTACTAGAATAAAAACCTCATCAATTAAAACCGTCATAACCAGTTATATAAAATAATTGATTGATCATAACAAAAAAATTAAAAAACAATAAGTCGTAGCCTATCCTAGGAGAACTCCCAATTGTGCTAACTTGGTAGCCATCCCAGGATGGGTGACTTCCACGGGAAGTGGCTGCCACGTGGCATATTTTTCCACGTGGCTGACATTGGACTGCCACGTCACCACGTGGCTCGGTCCATGTGGCCCTCTGCCCACGTGGGGCTGCCACCCTCCCCCCTTTCAAAATTTTGGGAAGGGAAGGGTGGCCCCCCCCCTTCTGCAGGTGGGGCCTTGCATCCACAGGCGGCGCCTCCCAGCACCACTAGAGGTTTATGTCGCTAGTACCGGCGGCGATTTCTGGCAAACGGCGGTGATTTTTGGCGAACTGCGGTGGCGACGCTATGGCTAATGGCGACATTCCGGCAACAGGGCTCTGGAGAGCGGTGACGCTCTGACGCTCTGACGAGTTCTTCCCTCAGATGGCTTATAGGCCACATAATATCCATCAGATGGATGATAAGGATAAATAGAAATGGTAGAGATGGTGTTGGAAGAAGGGAAGATGTTCCCCGAACTTATTCTCCTTCTTTTCACTTCTTCTTATTTCTTTCTTTTTCTTTCTTTTTTATCTTTCTTTTTTCTTTCTTTTTTCATTTTTTCACAATTTTTTTTCGTTTTCAAAGATACTTCAAAATTTCAAAGAATTTACTTGAAATAAGGATATGGAAGAGTTGTTTTGCAGAGTTTTGAAGAGAATCTACGAAAAATGTGAAGTGTAATGTTTTAAGGGATACTTACAAGTGAGGGGAATGTGGAGGAGATGTGATGGATGTGTGACTCACTTGGGAGTGTGATTATCATAAGTGAGACTGAAATGAGTGTAATTAATTAACTAGAAAGGAAAAATTGAAACTAATTGCTTAACATGACGAAGATAGGTGCCTAAAAAATTATGGCTCATTGCACTCTTTTAAGGGAAAGTTCGGAAGCGAGGAATTCCCACATTAAGTAGGTTTAGCTGATGTAAGGTAGGGGGGATAAGAATTTTTCTTGAACTTCACTCAAAATCTTTCCATTTCAATCCCATAGCACTTTAATCTTTTTGATAACTTATTTTGCCTCGGTGCCCGTTAGATACCCAACCCCAAAGAAGTCAACCACTAAAAATAATCTCATGGTTTATCTAGATCACTTGGCTTTATTACTCAAAATATAATCATATGGGCTATAAGGCCCTCACTTCTACATATCTAGTTGATAGAATCTCAAACTTTCAAGACTTCTAAGGTGGAGAAGAGTGATCAAAATTTGGAAACTAGGAGTTTTTAAAATTTAGAATTTTAAATTTTTTGAAAAACCGTTCAGTTTTTCTAAGTCCTCGCCCACCAACTTAAACTCTTCATTGTCATCATTGAAATCATTATGCTCATGAAAAAAAGGTAAGAATATCGATCATGGCATGAAAAAGATAAAAAAATATGGTAAGAAGAAAGGATTTAGAAATTCTCATTTGAAGCATTTTGATGCTATTTCAAGGGATTTTTCTCGCGTGCGCCCCTCATAATGTAGTTCTTCGACAATGTCTTTATTCTGAAAAAACTAAAAGCAAAAACAAAAAAGGATAAGTTTGGGTTGCCTCCCAATAAGCGCTAAAAAGCCAGACTCGTTTAAGCTCATCTTCTCCTAAACTTTATGTGGTTGTTATGAATCAAAACTCAATGCATGACCATAAATTCCCTCAAGATCCAAACCATAATATTTTTGTCATGAATAATTGATAAATCATTATACTCTATGGTTTCAAAGTGAAACTCAAATCATATCATCAAATTAGATTCACGTAATCACAATTTAATTGGAGATAATATATATAAATATATATTTTCATAAATACATATATATTTCTAGAAAAAGTTCTATCGATTGTGCGATTGAAATTTAGTTCACTTCGATTTTATCATATCATAAGTCTACGCAGAGCAAGGCTTCGATGCAGCTTAGGATGATGACAAAATCTAATTAACTATAGTACAACATGCTTTTCGTATAGAATCATGAATTTCAATAAAGGTAAAAATCAATAATAATTAGAAAGCAAATCATGCGTGATTCCCTGAGAGCTTGGCCCTCTCAAATCAATACCCATGAGCAATAGATCGGAATCCTTGGAAATGAGAAAATTACCCAAGATGACATCGAATTGAGGATCCTTTACGATAAATTTCACCTTCGAAAGGCATTAGAACATGTTTTCCAAGTGAATGTTGTCTCATGAAAATAATGAATGTATATATACTTATAATTATCAAATAATGGTAACGATCATACTTGGGTGTCGGTATCCGAGACAGTTACGCTCTCTTAACGCGATTTTCAAAAAAATGATTGCCCGTAATCTTTAGAAAAGGGGCCAAAATCACTTGTTCTCATTGAATTAAGGATGTCAAAGATGGATTTCTACTTTGGATCACTCAATGTAGGATCGATGCAAGTTAAAATCAAGAAATAAAATGAAAAATCTGAAGTTGACAAGTCAAAATTGACTAAAATTCTAAAGAATATGCCTCAATTCCTCGGAAACGGAGCCATTTAAAGAAGCGAATCCACGAGGTTGTTGAAAATATGCGGACATGCGCCAAAACACTTACCAAACTAGCCAAATTCATATATTAATCACAAATTAGATAGTATAGACGTGAAAAAGAGTCGAATCCACAGAGAATTAAAGTATTTTAGAGGTATTCTTTGAAATTTGATCAAATCGGATGATGAATTGAGGTGAGAAATTAACGATTTTGATAGATTTGGAAAGATAACTCAAAGACGAATCCACATAATAAAAAATACTCAATTTGGATCAAGATTCGCGGAGAATTCAAAGAGCAAATTAGGTAGAAATTTTCGAACGCAAAGAGAGAAAAATTTGAAATAAAATCTAAAATTATCCTAATCTACGATTCTAAATTACAATCTAATGATACATGAAAAAAGATTTGGAGGAAAACACATAATCTAACTTGACATGGCGATCGAAATGGTCCAATTGATCACCTGACCAAAGGCTGTTTATTATGTGATTTCAAAGACAATCATCGGCATTCAATAAGCAAATTCTCCCTATTATTTCAACAAAATCTCATTTTCAACCACTTTGTGGATGTGCAAATATGTCTAGAAGAAGAATAAAGCAAGAGATTCAAGGATGGTGGTGTCTAGTCAATTCGATTACTCAAAAACATCTAAGAATCCATTTTTGTCCGATTTTTGTGTTTCATCTTTGATTAACGATTGAGATGAAATACCAGGCTTCCAACTATTATCTATATGTCACATTCGACTGATCTAGAATGGAGCGCTAAGATCTCGCCACGTCGTGCATGAAGAAGTAACGCCAGAAAACGCCCGCCATCTGATCTTGATCTAATGCTCAGGATGTGTTTTGGATGGTTTTAATCTTAGCCATTATTACTCCTCAGATAAACGACTGAGATTAAGACGTTTAAAATACAAATCGTCGTCCAATCCGATTTCGCCGTGTATCATGTGTTGGGCAGTGCTTGCGTGTGCCTTAAGTGAAGATCAACAACATTCATTTAACGCGTGAAACAGATGCTCCACGCAATGCCATGTCACTTGCGCATGTAAAAATAAAAAAGTAATCCCACATGAAGAAATATCACTCAATTCAACGCGTATATAAGGTACGCACGATTAGAGAGTTAGCGTTATCTTGAAAAGGATGCTTAATCTATCCAATCACACGGGCGCGTGCGCACACACACACACATACACACACACGAATCACAGACGTGTGTGCCACATGGCGAGTTCATACGCCTCCATGTGGCGACATCCTTTTCGATCACACCACATTAGCTACCGCGCCAGCACGCAATAAATTTTGATTTTTTTATTCTTTTTAATTCAAAATAAATCCAAATGAATTCATAAAAAATCAGATAATTTTTATAAAAATCCCTAAAAAATTAGAAAACTCGTATCTTTAAAAAATATAACTGGAAATTAATCCAAATTTGTTTTTTTCGATCATAAATTAAATTATCTATCATTCTAAAAAGTCAATTTATTTAAATAACAGGAGAATAAATTTTTATTTCAAAAACACACTCATTTCTCTTATAAATTAAAACTTATAAAAATAAACGAGTATAGAAAAAGTATTTTCTCTTATTATTTAACACTAAAACCCAATTATAATCTCATATATAGATGTGAATAATCTACTCTAAAATATATTCTTACAAATGCATAATTATCCCTAAAATGGTGCATTTTGATATTACAACTTAAAATTGCATAAAATGATAGATATGCACTCAAAGTATGATAACATGCATAAAAATGGTATGTTTTATGCCTTAATTTGCATTAATAATCATATAATTGCATGTTAAAATTGCATGTTATCATTGTCTTCAATTATAAACTATTTTGAGAAATATTATGGGATGTAGGTATGTGATAACATGCATATTTAGCTTAAATTCTTATCTTATTTAACTAATATTCATGCTTATTTTATGTAATTATGATGCATGTTATCATAGTTTTATGAATTTTCTCCATTGCTATGCCATTTTACTAAAGTCCATATTTTTGCATTATTTATGGGTTAATTATGTGTTTTATTGATGTTTGATCTTTTGAAAGGTTAAATAATTGGAAATTAACCACTTTCCTCGATTTATTTTGACTTTAGAAGATGATTAAAAGAATAAAATTCAAGAAAAGAACGATGGGATGAAGCAAAATAGAATTTTAAAGGGTTGATTTAAGACTATTTTGAATTCACCTTATTTTCTTGCTTGAATTTATATTTTAGGAGGCATGATATTAAAGATGAAGAAATTTGTGATCTAACGAAGAAAATTTGAGTCAAAAAGGAGTTCTAGAAATAAATTTCTGAATTTCTGAATTTTAGAGATTTTTCTGGATTATATTCATTTATTTTCAGGTATGTTTTGGATTAATTTAATTAAAAATCACAAAAAGGGGGGTTTTATTGCACTGGAACCGCGCGCACTGACGCGGCACGACGCTACCATATGGAAGAACCACATGAGCTAATTGGGACGGACCCACCACGTGGGTCCATACGTTATTGATTTTGTTGCTTGATTTTGAGGTCATATTTAGGTTTCTATCTTCTATAGTTTAATGAATTGCAAAGAAATAATCAGACCCTCTCATTAGTGGAAAAAGGTATATCGAGGTAAGAGTACTATTTTGCCCTTATTTGACGTCTTTGGTGCAAATTTGGTAGTCTATTTTGTGTTTTTCACTTATTTGAGACGAGGATATCGATAAATCTTAGATACATTCTCTGTTATCAGAGGTCTATTAGTATTATTATCTTTAGTGGTGTGATTTGTGATAGTGTGTAGCTTGATCTATCTTTTGGTGGAGTAGAGTTAAGCATTTTCATTTACAACATCACATTTAGATCCTAACCCTTTTTCTAACTTTCTTATATACATCTTTTATGTTCTGTGATCTTTTCGATATAGATATGAATAGGAGTACGACAAGGACACCAGAATCAGAGAGCCACAAGGCATACGAGGAATAATGCCTTGTATGAGGACCTCTTCGACACATCTGTGCATTCTATAGCTACATCAGAGGCTTCTAGTGATCCTATGCCAGCCCTCTACAGACCAAAGCCATCCAAAGGCAGACTACGCGGGTCAATGCTCCTCTTCAATGAGGTGCTAATTTTAAAATTGACTCACATATTCTTTGCCTTTTTACCCACTTTTCATGGACTACCATCGGAGGATCCATATAGACATGTGGACAAATTCAGCCAGGTGTGTGAATTCAACCAATTCCACAATGTCCCCTCCGAGATGGCCAAGATGCGCTTCTTCCCCTTCAAGCTTAAGGAAAGGGCAAAGGAGTAGTTTTTCACCGTGGGCCATGAGTTTGGTTCATGGAGAGATATGGAAGACGCATTTTTGTGTAAGTATTACTCGGTAGGTAAGACTAGCGTCGTGAGAAGAGCAATACGGGAATTCTCACAAGGGCCGAGTGAAGTTTTTTATGAGGCATGGGAGAGACTTAGAGATCTCTTGAGACAATGCCCACATCATGGTATACCTAAGCATGAGATTACTTAGATTTTTTATGATGGCTTAGGTGCACCTGACAAATATTTGTTTGATGCCGCCAGTGGAGGCACATTCATGAGAAAATATGAGGATGAAGCCCTCGAGTTGATCAAGTTGGTGGCGGAGAATAGCCATCATCATGCGGCTAAATCCTTCGGTGGATGTAGCGCTCCCGCAAAGGGAGGGATTTTGGATGTGAAGGCGGTGGAGACATGTATGCTTTTAGATAAGATTGAAAAACTAATCGAGGCACAGAATTTGATCATGGATTTGCTTAAGATCCGACCGGGTTCTGATGTCCTCGCTCCAGTATCACATAGCGATGTCTCTCCGTATTCACGGTGCTCTAATGTTGAGCACGTCGAGTTGGATTGCCCCGTGATGGCAATTCAAGGTCCAGTTCCATTTTAGCCAAACCCTATGCCATATCAAGGTTTGAGCCAAGCGGGTAGGTATCACCACCCGAATGAGGGTTATTCTAACTATAATAACCCATCTTATGCGTAGCAGCGGAGAAGGCAGCACACTTCATATCATCAGCCCTTTCGATCCGCGCAGCAACCTACGGGGAACCCGAGGCAAGCACAGTTCATCTCCGGTTTTCCCCAAGAGAGTATACCGTCACCAGCAGTACCACCTCCTGCACCCTCAGCTGACCACATCATGAGTGCATTAGCACAAATGATGTGTAAGTTGAATGAGGTTAGCGACCAACTTGATAGAGTCAAAGGGGCTAAGGCCCAACGCTCTCATTCTTCTACCAATCAGAGGAATGGGAAGCAAGTAGAATTACCTTCCCAACCTCTAGCCAACCCTAGGAACCTAGGGCAAGCATCTTCGAGCCATGCCCACAATCTGAACCAAGTTCAACATTGATAGCGCACAAGAGGAGGCACATGCTGGGAGACGGAAAACTTAGTGCTTATTGGGAGGCAACCCAACCTTATCTTTGTTTTTGCATCTACTTCTCACTTTATCTTACTAGCTTTTACCTTGTTTTTTGTTGTAATTTTACTCTTTATTTTTATTTTTTTGCTTTTATGTTTTCTTTTGTTTACCTAAAAGCTTCACATTCACTGAGGAGGAGAACAACAAAAGAAGGAAATTTAACCCCAAGAGAACTCCACAAATGAAGAGAAGGGCAACCAATGCAAATACCCGATAAGTTTTTCTTTTAGCCCCTTTTGTCTCTTTTCCTATTTATTAATTTTGCATGCCTTGCATAATGATTGCCATCTCTTTTCCATGAGCATGCTGATTTTTATTGAGGAAAATACAAGGAATGAGTGTGGGGGGAGTTTTCTAGAAAACTTAAAATTTTTAAAATTTTTTAAAATTTTGCATTCCTTCATTTGGTATTATATGCATGATCTGATTTTAAACTATGTGAACAGCAACATGATTTTTATAAAACCACATGAAATATTAAAACATAGAGTACATTAACACCTTCACTTGTTTAGAAAGCCATGGGAAGAGCAACCTTAAGCGTTATGTTGAGGAGGTGGTAGAGTCGATGAAATTATGGATCTAGGTATTCCTTTGGGGAACCATTAAGTCGAATCTAAGAATTTACTCAAGCTTATAGTCAGATTTTTTTAAAAAACTTTTCTATACTTCTCATCCACTCATTCTTCTTTCTAAATCTTGAGTTAATGACTCCTTGCACACACATCTTTTCGCTTTCCATAGCAAGTCATAGCTTGTATCATCCTTTGATTGACACTACTATTATTGACATCGTGAAGCTCCCTGATCTATTGAGATACCAAAACCTCTTCGGGGGAATAAGTTGTATGTCTACTAAGGACAACACATGGGTAGGATGAGCACCATGAAATGGGTTAATGTTGTTTTCAATAAGTTGCATAAAAAGCCTTATAAATTTCAAATCTGCATTATCTAATCTCTTTCTTTACAAAGGCTTGCAGCAAGTAGAATTAGGATGAATAAATAAAAAGTTAGAATTATGATGAAAGAAAAAAAAAAGAAAAAAGAAGGAAAGTAGAATTAGGATGAAAGAAAGAAAAATAAAAAGAAGTAGAATTAGAACGGTAAGCTATCTCCCATGTGTTTTAGCAGATTTTATCTTATAGCCATTATGTATGAAAAGGATGATGCTTGTTTCTACTTCTTGCGCCTTATTCATTCATGCCCATAGTGCAAAGAGGAATCGACAATTGATTTTGAATGATGAATTTTTTTAGTTATTTATATTCTTATTAGTATGTAGAGAAACCATATTCTTAGGTCATTTGGTGGATTAAAGTGTTTGCCGGAGGAATGTCGTGACCCTAAGTTTCAAGTACATTACTTTCTTCTTGACATCATTTAAGGTAGAACATTCATTTCAGATTCTATCAATGCTTAAACCATGGTTTTCTAAAGCTCGTTAGTCCTATTATATATTCCTTATATTTCCATTTCTAAGGGACTAGCAATGATTTAAGTTGAGGGGTGTGCTAAGATGCATATTTAACTTGAATTATTATCTTATTTAACTCATATTCATGATTATTTTACGTGATTATGATGCATGTTATCATAGTTTTCATGAATTCTCCATTGGTATGCCATTTCACTAAAGTCCATATTTATGCATAATTTAGGGTTAACTATGTGCTTTATTGATGAGTAATCTTTTGCAAGGTTAAATTAATAGAAATTAGTCACTTTCCTTGAATTACTTTGACTTTAGTGGATGTTTTGAAGAATAAATTTCAAGAAGAAAATGCTAGGATGATATAAAGAAGACTTCTTAAGAGATTAACTAACTTAATTATTAAATTAATCTTATATTCTTCTTTGAAATTATATTTCAGATGGCATGATATTAAAAAGAAGTAAACTTGTGATCCAATAGAGAAAATAAGAATTAAAAAGGAGTTATATTTTAAAATTTATTGATTTCTGCATATTCTGGATTTTTTACAGATTTTTTATTTGATTTTTATTGATTTTTCCTTATTTGAAAAGGCAAAAAGGGGATTTTATTCTCCACAGAACTTGTGGAGCTGACGTGGCGCGCGCATCTGACGTGCCGCGCGGAACCCGCGTGGATGCGACATGGCACGCAAGGCCACGTGGCAAAGCCGCGAGAGCCCACGCGGCGCCTAGGTGGCGCGGAGGAGGCGCAGACATGTGGCAGAGGCCATGCGAGTCCATGCGGATGCCCGGGTGGCGCCACGTGGCAGTGTGAGGGCTGGCAAGTGAAGGGCCCACGGGTTAGTGGGCCCTGGTTAGAGTATTGGGGCGGTAACGCATTTGCGTTATGCCGCCCCCACATTTTATAGTCACCATTCCTCTTCTTTCCTTCCGTGTGGGACTATGTTCCTATGAGATTTTCTTTTGCAGGTTATGTGGCAGCACTGTGGACATCAGATGCGATCGCAATAAACAAAAGGGGTGTCGATCGCGTGGACCTGAGTCCACGCGATCATCATCATGGCACGTGCGCAAAATGGGAATAAGTGAAACCCAATCGACGTTTCACCTTGCGACACGTGGCTTCGCGAGGAGGCTTCAATCTTCAACGGACAAGAGAAATCAACGGAGATCGTGGTCCCAAGTCGTGGTCCATGATTCCACTGATTTCGTGAAATCAGACGGCAAAAATCATATCGCGGAATGGACGGCCCGCATTCTACGCAGGAATTCTTCTTTAAAAACCGATGTATTCCCTCTTTGTATCTCAAGTTCTGATCCAATCGTGAAGAAATTAAGCGATTTTGAAAGAGGATCTTAAGTTCTTCGTGATCCTCTGCTTCCTATAGTCGAATTCTGCAGCCATTGAAGCATGATAATCATGAATTCATTGCAAAAAACTATCGTAATCTCCCCTTGAACGCCGAACGTACGTTGAAGACAAAACTGAGGAATACTCTTCAATTCGCGTGAATTGAAGCCAAATCATCACGTCAATCGGGTTAGTAGTGTCATTCATTCATCATTCTTGCAATTCATGTAGTTTATATTAGAATTAGCTAGGTAATTAGAGTGTAGGAGTAGTTAAATTCATATTTTTGCCCAATTTTAGTGATAGATTTTTGTTGATTTTCAAACAATGATATCTCTCTGATCCTAAATCCAAATCACTTGATTTCTCTTTCATTGAATTCATTAATTCATTAGCTTTCTGTGTATTGTAAATTCGTGAAATTCCATGATCATGTGACCCCTCAATTTAACGTTTGATCAACTACTATTCATTCTCAATCCAAATTTGGGCGTTGACTTGCGGGATCAATTAGTCTTAAAATATAAATTGGAATTTGACAATTTTGATCTCTTTTGAATCCTCTGGTTGTTAGCTTTTTATTGATATATCAATTTCAAGATTTGGATATCATTTGAATTTCAAGTGTTCATTTCAAGATTTTTCTGATCTATGATTTTCAATAATTCATAGTAAATCCAATTCTTATCGAAAAATCACGAATTTTATATCAATAAATTCCATTTTCTCTATAGTTTCTAAATATATAATTTTCGTAATATTTTAAACTCTTTTTATTCTCTGATTTTCAGAAAGTCAACGCTTTGATCCTGACTTTTGACATTTCTTCTAAAAATCGGTTTTCTAAAGTCTTAAAATATCTTATCTCATATATTTAGATCATTTGTATTGATTATATATCATCATATCTTCTTTAAAACCCTAATTAAACCTAAGTTTGACCAAGTCAACTCTACAATAAAATTCAACCGAGTTCTCTGTGGATCGACCCGATACTTACACTTTACTTTATTTAATATCTTTGTCATTGTGAGTTCGGAATTATAAATTTTGTTTGACCGACGTTTGTGTGTTTTAACGACCGCATAAAACACTTTGTCAGCGATAATCGCGGGATCGTGGGATCGTGGCCCATCAAAATCATGCAATCTCAGCCGCCCAGAGTCTCTTCCGCAAATCAGACGGCCCCGATTTTTCGCGTCAATTTTCCTATAAATAGATGTTCTTCCCTTTGTAAACTAAACTTTTGATTGAATTGTGAAGAAATGAAGCAATTTTAGAGAAAAATCTTAAGTTATTCGTGATCCCCCTGCATTCTAGACTCAATTGCGATCATATTGAGTCAAGATTGATCACGAATTGTTGGAAGAATCGATCGGAATCTCCCCTTGAACGCCGAATGCACGCCGAAGAAGAAATCGAGCAAATACACTTCAATCGATGTGATTTGAAGCCTAATATGTTAGTTTAACCTAAGTTTGATAATTTACTTAGGTGTGCTTTTAATGTTTATGAAATATTATATTGAGTAGTGTTTAAATTTTGATTAATAGTTATTTGTCAAAATGATTTGAGAAGGGTATGTTTGTGTTAGTGCAGCTACTGATGGATTGATATATTGACCTTCGTTGACTTCGAAACGCAGACATCGCTACGAATCAGAAGTAGATTACCTATTCTATAATCTGCTATTAAAACATTTAAATAAGAATTTTTGAAGATAGGATTTAATCTTCGTAGAACCATGAATTATCCTTATCAATTCCTATTATTTTAATTTATATGCTTAGTTTTACATCAACGTCTTTTTAGAACATCAATGTTAGAAGTATTCATTGATAAAAACATACCATTATTTCTTTTCTTCTAGTATCACTAATATTTCTTCTTATATATATTGTCATGTCTAATTTTTATTACCATTGTACTATCTAAATTTTTCACATTATATATCTAGATTGTGTATCTTTAGATTGTTCAAGTAGTTTCTTTAAATTGTGTATATATCTAGAAAACCCAATAAAAGGAAAAAAACAAAGAAATCTCCCTCTCTCTCTCTTGCGTAAAAAGAATTCAAAAACTATGTCTTGCGGCTCCAGCGAAAAAGCGATCGAAACTTCCTCCTTTGCGTTCGACTACAAGAAAATCTTCTAAAGAAAGTGTGCTCTTTACTATATCGAAAAGGAGGCGACGAAATCTCCTCCACCGGAAGCTCTCCCTCTTCATCGTGCTCTCTCTCTCTCTTTTTTTGTGGTAGTGTGTTACTGAGGAACGATTTTCGGATTTTTGTTTTTCACTTTTCGGTTTCTGAAATTTCGTTTTTGAATTTATTTTCGTTTCTGATTTTCTGATATTTCGTTTTTGATTTTTCCGTTTCCGATTTTCAATATTTGTTTTCTAATTTCAGTTTTCGATTTAGGTCTTATAAATCTGGTTTCGGTTTTCTAATTACAGTTGTATTTTCTGATTTCATTTTTTCAATAGTTGTTTTTCTGATTGTTATTTTTTGATTTCGTTTTTCTGATTTCATTTCTTTGGTTTATTAAATCAGTGTTATTAGTTTTGGTTATTCTGTGATATCCATGTTATCAATTTTTGTTTTATTTTGGGTCTGTTGTTCATCAAATTAGCTGTATCAGTTTTTATTTCTATTGTTGATCAATTCTGTTATATCTGTTATTTTTATTATCAAATCTGTTCTATTTGTAATCTATTTTATATATATCTTTATCTATTTTACAATCCAGCAGGTCATATACTTCATTATTTGAATCGGTGCATCAAAAGAAGATTCAGACAGAACTCTTTCAAATTTCTATTTCAAATTTCTTATTATAGTCTAATCTAATTTGAGATTCTGTTTTGCATTGCCTATAAATATAAACATTCATTAATATATCGTCTAATATGTTCTTTAGATAATTTATAAACTTTCAAGTTTGGTGAGACTTCATCGAGGTGAGATTAAAGGTGGTTTAATTTTAAGTGAATTATTAATAATTTATTAGTCAATTGATCAAGTTTACAAATTCAATCCATAGTGAGGATATTTGGAGAATTACTTTAGGCGTTATTTGTGGTATTGTAGTGTTGCATTTTTTTTATATTCAAGGGAGAAGACCGCAGGAGTCAAAGCCATCAGAAAGTCAAAGAAGACCACTGAAGTCAAAGTTAACTACAGTCAGTAAAAGTCAACTATAGTCAATCAAAGCAAAAGTCAAAGTCAACAACAGCCGTCAAAGTCAGAAGTCAGAAAATCAAAGTTAATAGTAGTAGTCAAAATCAAAGTAGAAAGTCAAAGTCAACAGAAACAGTCAAAGCCAAAGTCAACCAGAGAAAGTCAAAGTCAAAATCAGTAGTCAAAGTCAAATCAGCAAATCAGGGGGTTATATTAATTTGTTTTATTTTTAATAAGATTTTAAAATAGTTTTTGTTACATCATTTGTTATAGTTTGTTGTGATTAGGTTAGTTTGTTTTAGTACTTTTCATTACAACTTTATATTTTTATAAGTTTAATTAAAGTACTAGGATAATTACACATACCATCACACTTTAGGTGGACTCTTGGTGAGTTGTACTTACACGTGAGGGTAGGGGGGAGATTCCTTGGGAATCGTAGTGAGTCAAGATGACTCTAGAGAGTTGACTAGAAAGTCAACTCGAGGGATACTTGTTCTTGACCTTTCACGATCACTCAGACTCGGGGACGAGAGACATACTTGGTGCGTGCGTGGATCGGTGCCGAGACTCGGTGACTCCAGAGGGGCAGGCCAACCCGAAAGAGAGTAGGGAGCGGCACGCGGAGCTTAGGGAGTCGGCCCGGGGGACGTGACGAGCGGAGGGGTACCGAAGGACGGCGGCGAAGTAAGGTCACTAACTGAGAGCGTGAGGGAGTTAGATCGAAAGATCGTGTAGAACTTTTGATCTCTTAATCCCGGCCAGCTAGTAGTTACTACTAAGGGATTAAAAAAGGGTGAGGAGAGACTCTAGGGGGACTGTCTCCTCCTCCTGGGTCTGGAACCCTGTCCAGTATAAAAAAAAATCTGGCCTACGAGTGACGTGAGAAAGTTGAGTGATAATCAACGAATTGAAAAAGGGATTAAAATAACATAAAGATTAAAAAGAAACTAATTCACCCCCCCCCCTCTTAGTAATTTCACCATCTCATTAGGGAATTTCATAATCTTCGCGTCAATCGGGTTAGTAGTATGATTCGATCGTATCCCTTGCAATTTATGTAGTTTAGATTATATTTAGATATAAAATTTCATTTTAGAAATCCAATTTTTCATCGTTTCGCCCAAATTTGGGTGTGGATTTTGGTTGATTTTGAAACAAGGATTTCTCCTTTATCTTAAGTCTAAATTGTTTTATTTTGGTTTCATTGGATTCCTTGTTTCATCAGCTTTCCGTGGATAGTAATTCATAAAATTTCATCACCATTTGGCCCTTCAATTTAATGTTTGACCATAGACTGTTCATTTTTAATCCGAATTTGGGCGTTGACTTGCGGGGGCAATTACTTTTGAAGTATAAGGTGAAATTCAATAATATTGGTCTCTTTGGAATCCTGTGATCGTTAGATTTCTATTCATATATGAATTGCTTGATTTGGATATTATTTGGTTTGTCAATTTGATGATTTTGACCGAAGTGTTTATTTCAGGATTTTTCTGATCATTGATATTCAATAAATCATAATAAATCTAATTATAGTTAAAGTCAACGCTTTGACCTTGAGTTTTGACTTTTCTTCATCAAATCATTTTCTAAAATTCTTAAAATATATTATATGATATATTCTCATTTCTATTAATTATATATCACTTTAATTTCTTAAAATCTCTAATTAAATGTAAGTTTGGCCAAGTCAACCCTTTGATCAAAGTCAATTGTGTTCTATGTGGATCGACCCGATCTTTAAACTGTTGTTGATTTCATATCTTTATATCTTTGTGAGTTCTGAATTAGAAATTTTATTTGACTGACGATTGTGTGTTTTCAACGACCGCATAAATCGTTTCGTCAAATGGCAACACTATCGGGGAGCACGCGTTATTGATTTTTGTATTTGAATTTGAGGTCATATTTATTGGTTTTCTCTTCTATTATTTTACTAACCTGCAGGAAACGTATTAGACCATCTCATTAGTGAAAAACGGTATATAGAGGTAAGATTACCATTTGCCCTTATTTGACATTTTGGTGCAATTCGGTAATCTCTTTTGTGTTTTTCACTTGTTTGAGATAAGGACAACGATATATCAGATACATTCTCTGTTATTAGAGGTTTATTAGTGATATTTGGTCTATTGGTGTGATTTGTGATAGTATGTAGCTTGATTTATCTTTTGGTGGAGTAGAATTAAGCATTCTTATTTAAAACATCATATTTAGAGTCTCACACTTTTCTGTTTTTCTTATATATATATAGTTGTATTTCTGTGATCTTTTTTATATAACCATGAATAGGAATCCGAGAAATAGAGGAGGACAACAAGGTTACCCGAATCAAAGATCCACGAGGCATACAAGGAATAACCCCTTGTATGATCACCTATTCGACACATCAGTATAATCTATAGCTCCATCAGAGACTCAGTCCAGTGCTTCTATGCCAGCTCTCGCCACAATGGTGCAAGGAGTGCCAGTAGACGCCCCTCTTCCCGCCAAGATAGTGAGACAATGTCTCAGCGATTACGCTAGACCAGTTGTCCAAAGGCAGACTACGCAAGTCAATGCTCCTCTTCAAAGGGGTGCGAATTTTAAAATTGACTCACATATTCTTGGCCTTTTACCCACTTTTTATGGACTCTCATTAGAGGATCCGTATTGAAATGTGGACGAATTCAGCCAGGTATGCGAATTCAATCAGTTCCATAATGTTCCCTCCGAGAGGGCCAAGATGCGCTTCTTCCCCTTCACACTTAAGGAAAGGGCAAAGGAGTGGTTTTTCACCTTAGGTCGCGAGTTTGATTCATGGAGAGATATGGAAGACGTATTTTTATGTAAGTACTACTCGGTAGGTAAGACTAGTGCCATGACAAGAGCCATACGCGAATTCTCACAAGCGTCGGGTGAGATATTTTATGAGGCATGGGAGAGACTTAGAGATATTTTGGGACAATTCCCCCATCAGGGTATACCAAAGCATGAGATTACTCATATTTTTTATGATGGATTAGCTGCGCCTAATCGATATTTGCTTGATTCCTCTAGTGGAGGCACATTTATGAGAAAATATGAGGATGAAGCACTCGAGTTGATCAAGTTGGTGGCGGAGAATAGCCACCATCATGTGGCTAAATCCTTTGGAGGACGGAGTGCTCTCGCAAAGGGAGGGATGTTGGATGCAAAGGCGGTGAAGACAAGTATGCTTTTAGATAAGATTGAGAAGCTGACCGAGACACAAGATTTGATTATGGATTTGCTTAAGATCCGACCGGGTTCTGATGGCCTTACAGCAGTATCACATAGCGATGTCTCTCCGTGTTCACATAGCTCTAGTTTTGAGCACGTCGAGTTGGATTGCCCTGTGATGGTAATTTAGGGTCCATTTATATTTTACAAAAACCCTACGACATATCCATGTTTGAGCCAAGCGAGTATGTCTCACTACCCGAATGAGGGTTATACTAATTATCATATCCCATCTTATGCGTAGCAGCAAAGCGAGCAGCACACTTCATATCATCAGCCCTTTGGATCCGCTTAGCAGCCTATGGGGAACCCGAGGCCGACACAGTTCACCTCCGGTCCTCCCTGATCGGCTACACCGCCACCGGCAGTACCACCTCCAGTACCTTCGGTTGATCCTATCATGAGTGCATTAGCACAAATGATGAGTAAACTGACCGAGGTTAGCGACCGACTTGATAGAGTCAAAGGGGCTAAGGCCCAATGCTCCGATGCTTCCACAGAGCAGAGGAAGGGTAAGCGAGTAGAATGTACACCAATAACCTTCCCAACCTATAGCAAACCCTAGGAATTTAGGGCAAGCATCATTGAGCCGCGCCCACCATGTGAACGAAGTTTGCATTGATAGTGCATCGAAGGAGGCACATGCTAATTCGGGCCTACGTAGTGGCAAGGTCTTAGTGGATCCTCATAAGGACCACAAGCACCACAAGGACCCGCATGAGGAGAAGGATGGCTAATCCTCTCCTACAATCATTCTAGAGGACTCCAATGATGAGGAGGCACCCGACAAGGAGAGTAGGGCAGAGCCCAATCTCGAGGTTTACAAACCTCCAGTGCCTTATCCTGAGTTATTGAGCTGGCCTAGGGTCTCGACGAGCATAAGTGATGATACATTGCTTAAGGCCTTTAGACAGGTTACTATCACCATCCCATTAGTAGACGTAGTCCAGCATATTCCATCCTACGCTAAGTTCTTAAAAGGACTTTGTACCCCGATGAGAAAACCGAAGTGTATCACTATGAGCGAGACTATTAGCTCTATTATGTTGAGTGTGCTTCCTCGCAAGTGATGTGATACGGGAGCTCCCATGATTAGTTACGAGATAAGGGGCAGGAATTTTACTCGATCTCTTTGATAACATGCTAATTAGACATGATAAAACATGATTATTGATGCATATTAAGGCATAAATGATTTCATTTCTATGCATGTTATCATATTTATGAGTATTTATCTATCATTCCATGAAAAAGTTATTATAATCTCAAAATACTTTAAATTAGGGTTAAATATGATGATTTAAAGATAAATAATTTAATAACTCATCTTTACTTGAGATTATAGATATTTTTAAAGTTAAAATAATGAGAGAAATCATTTTATAAACATTTATTTACATTTTCTTAAGTTAAAATCTTTAAAGAATAAATGTATTTTTGAAATGGAAATTAAAAATCGCATTATTTATTAATTTTGATTTTTTTAGAATGATAGATAATTAAATTTCAAATCAAATGAAAGAAATTTGGATTAATTTGGAATTATATTTTGAAACTTATGAATTTTCTAATTTTAGGGATTTTTCCAGATTTTCTCTAAATTTATTTACGATTTTTAAGTATTAAAAACAATTAAAAAAGGCAAAAAAGGGGGTATATTTTTGTGCAGGACCCACGTGGATGCAACATGGCACTCAAGGCCACGTGATGGAGAATTATTTCAAGACATGAACACAAGGGTTCTAAGTGAACCTATCCTCCTCCTCCTCCTTTTTCCTCCAACTTGAAAGATTATCCATTTATTAAATGGATAAAGAAGACCTCTCTAAATAATTAAAGAGAGTGTAGATCTTAAGGGAATTATCTTCCCTACTTCCCCTATTTTATACTGATCTAAAGATTGACTTGGTCAAACATTTAATCCTTATCTTTAGAAACCTAGAGTTCTTTGAATGGACCAAGTCAACCATCCTTTTACCTTTGATATAGGTTCCTATTTTCCAAACCATATCCACTATATCATAGGTACCTTGTAAAGTTATGAATAATGATCTCAAAACATCAATAGGAAGCCTTTTGTTATTAAATGTCCTCCCCTTTGATAACTACCTTTAGATAGAATTATAGGAGAGATCAATCTACTTTAAATTATGAAAGGATTGTATTCGAAATCTACCTCAAGATGAGGCCTTTGCATGAGTAAACCCATGCAATTATGAAGTTATTTGATATTATGGTAATCAACATGAAGACACCTTATGAAGAACATCATCAAGGAAAACCTTTTTGAATGAATAACCCATGCATGTATGAAGAGTAAACATCAAGGAAGCCTCATAATTGAAGAATTCCAAGATCAAGAAATCTTCCATTAAAGAAAGATAGCCAAGAAGGTCATTCTCCCCATTACCTCCCATCTGAAGCAAGACCTACGGTTAATGAAGAGGTTGACACATCAGTTAAAGGACAGTCATCCTATTATTTTCAAGCTCATGAGTCACTCAATATCTCTACGTGGATAACTATACTGAAGAGAGCTGTCATCAAGGAAGACAATAAAGAGAATCATCCTTCCCATAGTCCTGTTGAACACATCTTCACGATTAAAGGTCTATCTCCCATAAGTCAGCTCTTCATCGTAGCAGCAGAGGATGACGATTCAGTCTAATAACAGATCCTCATGACTATCAAAGATTCGACAAGTCGGTTGCACTCTCAGAGGGCATCATGACAACGAAGATCATGGAGAGTGGTTTTTTTACACTGGCAACGGCGGACATGATCTGAGCGGGAAATAAAAGAACAAACAAAGAACAGGTTTTCAACGAGAAAGTTGTTAAGATGAGTCAGGCTTTCAGGGTTAGTTGTCCAAAGGATTATCCTACTCGCGTGGTGATATTCCACAGAGAAACGGTCTTTTGTATGCCCTGACAAGGGCGTCCGTTACAATGGAATTGGCAGTGGTCGAGAGGTGCCGGCGCCAAGTGGGCATCGAGGGTGTAAAAGTCTCGTCGCATCTATTAATTCGATCCGAAACGAGCCCGCTCCATGAACGAGCGATACCTACAGAGTTCGCCCGAGGCCACTGTCGATGATCGCAGACCGATGTCTTTTGGAGGAGAGAACGTCCCGCCTGGGATTACGACAAACGGACGATTGGAAATAGTTCAAATTGCTCCCGCGAGTCAAGAAACTTCGGATTCCTCAATACGGAGCGACAAGCAGCGAGTGATAAAAAGACTCCATGCCTCTCCGCCACGTGAGACCTCCCATCGTACGCGAGAAGACAGATTTTCGGAAATCTTCTAACTACCCAGGCTCCACGACGACAAGCCGGGTTGGATCGGTCAGCCAATACGAGAAATCACTCGCCGAGACGCGACGCATCGCTCAGTAACTTCTCTTCTTCTAATTTCTATAAAACCTCAATTGTAAGCGACGTAAAAGAGACGGGCTTGTTTTTTTAATGAAAAGTTTGGTTACTGGCTCGTTTTTTTACCTCGTGTTTCATGGTGTTCTTCCTCCGTATCTCCATCATCTCTTCCTGCATCTTCTTCTTCATCTCCGCGTTCTATCTTCCTTTCTGTTCTCCCTCCTTTCCGTCGTCTTTCAACTCTCTCACGTCAAAGCATTTCGAGGGATAACTGGATCTTACGTGGAGTCCGACTGACATTACTTGCGTCCATTCCCGTGTATCATCCTCTCTCCACCGTGAATGATAGTTCGCTTATTAATACCATAAGTCCTCGTTAGACACATATCTTAACTATTCTCTTCTCTATGTGCTTTTCCTCTCTTAAATTCTCTCCCATTATCCATATACATCATCCTCTAATTCGTATATCTCCTCTGTCTTCTCCACTGTCGTACCATCCTGATCATTATTCACTCCAATTATATCTCCTCTATTCCTATTTCCTCTATTCTTACTGCCTCTAATCTATATCATCTCTATTTTATAATATCTCTTCCCTAGTCACTATCTATATTATCTACTAAATCCTCCTTTCTTCTTTTCTTCATATTTACCTTAACCTCTTCATTCTTATTATTTTCTATCTTCTTATTTCCACATTACCCTATGAGTTATCTCTTCTCATTTGTCATTCATCCCAAGTGATATCATTCATAGGTCCTCCCTAATTTGTAGGAATATTATTCATTTTAAAAATATCCTACATCACCACGTGGCAGAGCCACGCAGCCCACGCGAGCGCCTACGTGGCGTGGATGTGACGTGCATATTTATATTTATTCGTAATTATAGGGTTATAGTACATATAAGCATCCGATATTTCAGATTTAAGCTAACTCGTATATTCAACGCATCTTATATACTCGATATGTTCCTTTAATTTTTTCCGTGTGGGACTAAGTTCCACAGAGTTTTTAAATGCAGGTGACGTGGCTTAATAAGGGGCATCGGATCAAAGGACTCTCCAAAGGACGTGCGTGGATCGTGTGGACTCATGGTCCATCGGATCACGATTGTGCACGTGCTTTAAAAGCGGGAGTTATAACGGCTCAGATTAACGCGCGGAGGGTGCATCCTGATCGTCGGATCGTGATCCAACGGGAGCGAGCTGATGCATTTTATAACGCTTATCGACGTGGGCTCATCCAGATGTTCCATCAAGATTGGATGGTCACGATTTAAGTGAAACGGTTCACGGTGAACCGTTTCATCTGAACCGTCGATTGAAATCCATCGGACGGTTACGCCCAAAATCAGTATAAATAGAGATGTTCTTCCGATTTGTAAAGCATTTGAGAAAGAATCAATCCAATTGATCTATTTAGACACTAACCTTCTTGAATCTCTCAATCCTATCCTCTTCTACATGCAATGCCGCATCCACGGAGGGTTTAAGATCGAGATTTGGCCGAATAGAGAGGGAGAAATCGACGCTTGAATCTCAACATCGCAGTTCTTTCGGATTTTTGATTAACAACGATTAATCGAGTTAATCCAATCGCAATTTGGGGTTAGTGGAGGCAATTTTTACTAATCTTTCGTCTACTTATTTTTAATTTCGATTTAGATTAGGAATTTAAGTTCAATTTCATTTAATTTTTGTCAAAATTGTAATTTTAAGTTTCGGAAATCTCTCCCCATTTCGATCTTCAATTTCTCCGCAAAATCAAAGTCAAATTCGATGATTTTTGATTCCGTGGAAACATTTTGAAGTTCTCTTTCATAATCTACCATTTTCCCCAATTTTTATCATCAATTCATCGTCCGATTTGATCAAATTCGAAGAGATCATCATAAATTTCCTTAGTTCCTGTGGATTCGACCCTCATTTACCATTATACCCCTCAATTCAAATTAATTTCATCAAGTTGGTAAGTTTGGACTTTGTTTTGACACGAGACCGTGTGAAATCGATGACCTCGCGGTCTCCTCTCGTCACTCTTCTCGACACGGGGGCTAGTGTCAATATCCTCCCGAAGGGAGTCTATGATACTTGTCCACTTGGAGAGTTGCAGCCCTTATTTATCGAGTTGAGCTTAGCGGATGGTTCCGTGAGACGACCTAACAGTATTGTAGAGGATGTGATAGTTAAGGTAGAAAACTGTTACTTTTCGGTAGATTTTATTATCGTGGATATGAAATCCACAAAGGATTTCACTGACGCTCCCATCATACTAGGGAGACCATTTTTAGCTACCGCGAAAGCTATTACGGATTGGGGCAAAGGAGAAGCCATATTTCAGGTAGGAGATAGTACTATAAAGGTTAGCATCAATAAATTGATGCGACATCCTTCACATGAGTTTGATGAGGTAGGCGTCGTCAATATTTATGAGGATCTAGAGATTTTGAGTTGTATCGAGGAGACGATGATAGTTATTGAGGATGGGAGCATCAAGGAGCCCGAAGACGATCTATTTCCCTTCAGAAAGACGGCAACCCAGCTAAAACCGTTACCTTCTACTCTGAAATATGCTTTTCTTGATCATCAGTGTGCTAACCCCGTGATTATATCCTCACAGCTAGATAAGGACTAGGAGGAGAGACTACTTGCGGTCTTGCGAGGAAGGAAGGAAGCAATTGGATGGAACTTATTGGACCTTAAGGAGATTGATCCCTCTTTTTGCTCTCATCGAATTTTCCTAGAGGAGGATTCTCGTCCCTCTAGAGAGGCACAAAAGAGGCTTAACCTTAAGATATGGGATGCGATGAAGGATGAAATCCTTAAGTGGCTTAATGCAGGTATCATTTATTCCATCTCCGATAGTCCATGGGTTAGTCTGGTGCATGTAGTCCCCAAGAAGGCGGGGATCACCGTGACAACGAATGACAAGGGTGAAGAACTTCAAACCCGTCTTCCAACGAAATGACGAGTATGCATTGATTACCATAAGCTAAACGCAGCGACGAAAAAGGACCATTTCCCCTTACCATTTATTGACAAAATTCATGACAAGCTTTCAGGTCAAAGATTTTATTGCTTCCTCGACAGATATTCCGGGTATAACTAGTTGGCAATTTATAAGATGCATTTATAACTTAAATTCCTATCTTATTTCACTCATATTCATGCTTATTTTATGTAATTATGATGCATGTTATCTTAATTTTTATGAATTTTCTCTAAGTTGCCGTAGGAATGCCATGACCCTAAGTTCTAGTACACTACGTTCTTCTTGACATCAATTAAGGTAGAACATTCATTTCAGATTCTATCAATGCTTAACCCATGGTCTTCTAAGGTCATTTGTTGGTCCTATTACGCATTCTTTATGTTTCCATTGCTAAGGGACTAGCAATGATTTAAGTTGGGGGGGGGGGGGGTGGGGGGGTGTGATAACATGCATATTTAACTTAAATTTGAATCTTATTTAACTAATATTCATGCTTATTTTATGTAATTATGATGCATGTTATCATAGTTTTATAAATTTTCTCCATTTCTGTCATTTTACTAAAGTCCATATTTTTGCATTATTTAAGGGTTAATAAAGTATTTTATTGATGTTTGATCTTTTGAAAGGTTAAATAATTGGAAATTAACCACTTTCCTTGGTTTATTTTGACTTTAGTAGATGATTAATAGAATAAAATTCAAGAAAAGAATGATGGGATGAAGCAAAATAGAATTTTAAAGGGTTGATTTAAGATTATTTTAAATTCACCCTATTTTCTTGCTTGAATTTATATTTTAGGTAGCATGATATTAAAGATGAAGAAATTTGTGATCCAATGGAGAAAATTTGATTCAAAAAGGGGTTCTAGAAATGAAGTTACGGATTTCTGAATCTTAGAGATTTTTTTTGGATTTTATTCATTTATTTTAAGGTATGTTTCGGATTAATTTAATTAAAAAATCGGTGAAAAGGGGGTTTTATTGCGCTAGAACCGCGTGCGCTGACATGGCACGACGCTGCCATGTGGAGGAACCACATGAGCTAATTGGGACAGACCCACCATGGGCCACGTGGGCGCCTACGTGGCGCGTCGACCTTATTAGGCTAATCGTGTGGGCCCGCGGTATAGTGGGCCCACTAGAGAGGCTAAGGGGACGTACTGGGCCCATTGGGCGATGCATTGGCTAAGGGAGACTTACCTTTTATACTCGTCTTGTCTCCTTAGTTTTCTCCGTGTGGGACTAACCGTTGTCTTAAGTTTCACAGGACATGTGGCATTGTGTGGCACGTCGAATTGTTGTAAGAATCGATCGGAATCTCCCCTTGAACGCCGAACGCACGTCGAAGAAGAAATCGAGCAAATACACTTCAATTGATGTGATTTCAAGTCTAATCTTCGCGTCAATCAGGTTAGTAGTGTGATTCGATCGTATCCCTTGCAATTTATGTAGTTTAGATTATATTTAGATAGGTAATTTCATTTTAGAAATCCAATTTTTCATCGTTTCGCCCAAATTTGGGTGTGGATTTTTGCTAATTTTGAAATAAGGATTTCTCCCTTATCTTAAGTCTAAATTGTTTTATTTTGGTTTCATTGGATTCCTTGTTTTATCAGCTTTCTGTGGATAGTAATTCATAAAATTTCATCACCATTTGGCCCTTCAATTTAATGTTTGACCATCGACTATTCATTTTCAATCCGAATGTTGGAGTTGACTTGCGGGGGCAATTACTTTTAAAGTATAAGGTGAAATTCAACAATTTTGGTCTCTTTGGAATCCTATAATTGTTAGATTTGGATTCATATGTGAATTTCTTGATTTGGATATCATTTGGTTTGTCAGTTTGATGATTTTGACCGAAGTGTTCATTTCAGGATTTTTCTTATCATTGATTTTTAATAAATCATAATAAATTCAATTCTTCTCTAAAAATTACAAATTATATATCAAAACTTTCTATTTTCTCTCTAGTTTCTGAATATATAATTTTCGTAATATTTTATCCTCTTTTTATTTTATGATTTTAGAAAAAGTCAACATCTGGTCAAAGTCAATGCTTTGATCGTGACTTTTGACTTTTCTTCTTCAAATCATTTTATAAAATTCTTAAAATATATTCTCTGATATATTCATATCATTTAAATTATTTATATATCACTTTCATTTCTTAACATCTCTAATGAAACCTAAGTTTGACCAAGTCAACCCTTTGATCAAAGTCAATCGTGTTCTCTGTGGATCGACCCGATCTTTACACTGTACTTGATTTCGTATCTTTATATCTTTGTGAGTTTGGAATTATAAATTTTTTTTGACCGACGATTGTGTGTTTTCAACGACCACATAAATGGTTTCGTCAGTATGTGCGATCACATCAGACAATGCAAGTAATAATGGTACAATGATTGATGAACTCGTGAAGACAATAGGTGACATCAACCCATTGTTTGATCGTAAAAGCCACATACCATGCTTAGCTCGCGTCCTTAACCTAGCCGTTCAAGACGACCTAAAAGAGTTAAAGACCACTGTTGAGGAAAATACTTCCACATCGTGCATATCAAGTTCAAAGTCTTTGGGAGATGTTGTCAGTTGTGTGAGGAAGATCATCAAGGTAATCCATTTTTCCCTTGCCCTTGAGGAGAAATACAAGACATTTTGTCACGACTTAGGGATATCTTCAACTAGTATGCCAAAATCAAACATCTCAACCCGCTGGAACTCTACACATGATATGATTAACAAAGCATACGAGAACAAAATAGTACTAGAAAATATGACCATGTTTGTTTTGACAGGCAGACCAAATGAGCACTATTTGATCTCGAGCGAAGAGTGGCAATTAATGTTTGACTTCACTACTGTTCTAGAGCCATTTCGGGATGTCACACAACTCTTATGTCAATCAAAGTAGGTTACTGCATCTACCGTTCTTCTTCTTGTTTGAGCAGCCCTCGAGACGATGAAAGAGCATGAAGAGTGTCTTCAAGAAGGTCGACTCTTCCCTCAATGCATCATCCTTGATTATATGCAACATAATTCAATAATCTCTGCTTGTATGACTATGACCGATAAGTTGGCAAAGTATGAGGAAAGTTTGCAAGGCAGCAATGTGTTTGCCATGGCCAAAGTACTAGATCGGCAACTAAAATTGAATTATATTCCAATGTGCGATCATGAAAATTTGAAGGCCGACATCTGCCAAGCATTACAAGAGGTTTCATACAAGGGTAATCAAGATATCCTACATAGCATTGAAAAAATTGAGTCAGATTTAATTTCCTCAGATATTTTGAAAGGCAATGGTAACAAGATTCTCTCTAGAGTTGGTCTAATGACAAAACATTCCGCCACGCGTCCTACCTCCTACATTAATGAGCTTCATGCATACCTGCAGCAAGAGATCATGGAAGAAGATTCATTGACATGGTGGAAAGTTGCTAGCTATGGAGCGTATCCAAAGATTGTCATCCTCGCCAAAGACTTTCTCTCGATATCTGTAACTAGTGCCCAAGCAGAGAGGTTCTTCTCCTCAGGACGAGGAATCATCACTTACACGAGGTCAAGATTAAACACAAAGAGTATAGCCGCTTTAATGACACTAAAGTGTTTGTTACAATAAGCAAGATTTGAAAATAAGAAGGGAGTTGACAGTGACGATGAGCTTAATATTATCAATGAGGAAGCTTTTGAGTCCATGGGGGAGATTATGATGAATCATAATTGATGTCAATTTAGAGTTTAAAGTTTATTCGGTGGTTATTACTTCAAGGGGAAAGCCTCAGGGAATTTGCATGTGCCTATACTTGTTGATTTGTTGAATTTATTTTTTATCAGTTAGAAATTTAATAAACTTTTAATATATTTTCCAGGTCAAAGGATGTTCTTATGCAAGTAGTTGCTCAAAATTTACTATTAAAATCTTGTCCAAGTGAGAGAAGAAATTTTTCATGATCATGTGTATTAAGAGCTAGGTAAACAATGTCAAGGAGATTCAATGGTCAGCTGTGAGATAAATTACAGCTATAACTTAATTGGAGTTTCTCTAATTATTATCAAAATCTCCTCTTTTTTGTATGATTTGGTAAATTTTCTTTTTGTATTACAATTGATCTGTTGTTATATTATCTCTCGTCATCTTATTGATAAAGTGATCATTTGATGGAACAAATGTGATGACACTGAACACTGAACCCTGAATTAAATTATCATCTTGTATGATTAAACTATCTTTTCGAATGTATTCTCTAGATTGAGTTCAGACTTATTTCATGAAACTTGGCGCATCTACACATTCTTTCAATTTCTGGCATCAGACCTTTTAATCAACGATCAGAATTCTTTAACTAGAGAGAGAATCACGTCGCTTAGAGAATCACCTTGGTGAGAGAGAGAGAGAGGATAGGGGCAAAGCTAGATATGTTTCAGAAGATTATGTAGAGGGGTGAGACATGAATGGATAATACTACACATGAAATTGAATACAATGAATGTTTGATAATCATGCAATGGAGCGGAACTAGCGGAGTAGCCTTAACAAGGCTGAATCCATCACCAGGGGCTTGTTCTCAAACCCTGAAAAATCAAATCCCCTTTCGAAGAAGAACATCATTTCCACAGATGGATAGATGGATGGATGAATGAATGTCTTTCTCTCTCTCTATCTCTGTCTCTATTTCTCAATCTCAAAAGAGAGTTGAAGGAAATAAATCAATCTAAAGTCAATCCAAAATGAATCCAAAATAAATCAATCGAATGTTTTCGGGTTTTTCGTGGAAAAAATTTTTTTTGAAAAAAATTATAACCTCGACACTTGGATCGAACATATTCTTTTGTAGAAGGCATTTGCTAGGCAGACCGATGGGATCAACTCGAGCTACAAGTATGACAGCGCCAGCACCAAGGATGGGCACGGCTGGTATGGTAGTGGCAACGGTTGGTATCAACGGGTTGACAACACTAAGGCAAGGAAAAAGGTGAAGATCAACAATGGATTTATAATTCATTAAAAACATGCACAGAGAAGGAGGGAGAGGGAGAGGGAGAGGGAGAGAGACTCAAACAAACCTGGAGACAATGCCAGTGTGATCTAGCTTCTGCATAAGAATGGCTCTAGATTGGGCGCTGAGAGCCTGAAAATTTGGATAAAAGACTAACATGAGTTCATAAATTTGAAAAAGTAAATAATAAAGTAAAAAATGTGGCAAAAACATACCAGGCCAACATTGTCAGACATCGTCATCAAGATCCGCTTCATTTGTTCCGGTATCTTGCAAGCCGACATGTTCAGACACAGAAGAAACCTATAAGTAGACCAAGTAGATAAAGTATGAACAAAGGGCTGGTAAAGCCCTTTTCGAAGGAAAAATGTAGGGACACCACTTTCCAACCAAAAATTAAACAAGCAGAAGAGTATAAAAAGTGAATGAGAGGAAAAAATGATTTGGGATTTGGGAATTGTCTGGTCATGGGCAGTTCAAAGAGTTCTTGCATAGGACTCTAACACACGTTTGATGCACTAATATCTGATTTCAATGTCTCCCATTTCTCTCCCAAGATGTGGTATGTAGTCAGTGGATCAGAGACGAACCTTAACAGTCCTTCCAAAAATCTCCAGCTGCCCATTTGAGCTTTGGGCAGCTCGTGCATCTTCAAGGCGCGCAAACTTAAAGACCGAAAAGAATATCAGAAGCATAGACTAGGAGAAAGACCAATAAATTATGAGTGCTCGTAATGATGACAACCATGATATCAACATTAATGATGACACTGATGATGTAATCAGCAAAGAACAGCAAAACCAACAGGATGATGATGGCAATGATGATGGCGATGATGATGATGATAAAAGTCCAAAGTAGAATACTTGAATAAAACCATAGCCTTTGCACTGCCGAGTTTCGGAGTCAACTAGTAGTTGAACCAACTCAACTACGCCGAATGGTTCAAACACCTGTGGAGGCTTACAGTCAGAGAGCTTGTTTTATGAAAAAATAGTGGATTATAAAACCAAAAAGATGATCACCAGTCTAAGCTGTCCTTCTGTAATGTTCATAGGAAGATTTCCAGCGGTTAATCTTCGAGCAACACCAGAAGCAGAGCCTGCTCCTCCAGCAGTGCTTGCTGTTGACTGAACAAGATTCTTCTTAGCCTTTGAAGGTTAGACCATCACAGTTTGGCCAAGAAGCAGTTGACCGCTAAGGGCAATTGCCATGGGTACAGATAACACATCATAGAATTCAATGTAACTGCAAAGAAAAACAAAGCTTCACTAAAACACCTGAAATTTTTTTGAATTCTTCTAAAAACAAAACATATCATATATATACCCCACTCCTTTCGAGCTTCTTGAATTATGATCCATAATAAGGCGAACATCTCGCACCTAAGTATTATAAATACAATCATTAACTAATACATCAAAAAACAGTAAAACCTAACTTCCTCGATGAATGGGTTTAACTGCATACACTTACCTTGCTAGCCCTAGAGAAGAATTCATAGGCATCCCTCTCATCAGCTTTCAACTTAATCTGCCACAGAAACATTTGGACAAGAATTCATTAAAGTTTTTGGTTTTCTGTGGCAAGAATCGAAATAAATAATCCTTCAATATTGGCCAATTCGGCGCAGATCTTGGATAAGTCCATCTCTGATGGTCATTACCTCTTATTCCAGCTTTCTCTTCTCCTCTTTGGCTTTGAGTTTGGCTATTTCCTTCATCTTCTCCACCTGAAATCAACAGCCATTCATCCTTCAAGAAAGTCTAGAAAACAAAATGAAGCTAGACTACCGCTGAGTCATGGCAAGCTTCCGGAATCATGGAAAGCTTCCGCCGGAATGTATGTTATTTCTAGTTTTTTTATTTCAATTAATGATCGTCGACCTCAATCGATCGACGATCAATCTACAATCCATCGGCTCACATACGTTTTGCCGATCGATCTCGATCAAAAGGTCGACGCCTAGATCGATCAAAGTGGTCTGTGCGCTGATTGATCGTCGACTGTCGATCGAGGTCGACGATCAGAAAGAGAGAGAGAGAGAGACTTGTTTCTCTCTCTAGTTGTGAATACAGTTGCCTTTGCTGGGAGGAACTCTCCTCCCAAGCTCTCTCGGCCACCACCAGCACCTCTGCCTCCGCCGTCGCCGCCGTAACAAGAGAGAGAGAGGGAGGGAGGGAGGGAGGGAGAGCATGTGAAGTAGGGTTGGCCGATCATGATCGATCGTCAAAAGATCGACGCCTCGATCGATCAGAGGGGTCTGTGCGCCGATCGATCGTCGGCTGATCATCGATCGATCGAGGTCGACGATCAGTAAGAGAGAGAGACGGAATTTCCATTGCATTATCGCAAGGAGAAGAGGCGAGAGGAAAACTTCTCCCTCTCCTCCTCGCTCCCTCTCACGCGACGGAATTTCCGTCACGAGGAAAGGCGGGAGGAGAACTTCTCCTTCTTCGTCTCCGTATCTCTCTCACTCGTGCGCCCAAGCGAGAGGAGTTCTCCGTCACCCTCACCTTCCGGCGTTCTCCTCTCCCCCTCTTCCCCGTTTTCACTCTCTCTCATTTTCTCCTCCCTCGATCAACGATCGGAGTCGGAGGAATTCTCCTTCCACCAGAGGATTCAGCTCTCCGGGCAGCCAATTTGGAAATATTACATTGTCTTTACGTCTGCACTGTTTATGTTTTCATTGAAATTATGCAGAACTGAGGCTCACCGGCAATGTGCAGACTGCAGAGTATCAAGGAGGCGATGAATAAGCAGCGATGGAGAAGCTTCTGACGAAGAGCTTCTGAGAGAGCAAGAGAGCGCGAGAGAATGCGAGAGAGCAAAAGAGCGCGAGTGAGAGAGTGAATTTAATTTATCAGAATTAAAGCTCGATCACGGTGATTTCATCGATCGATCATCGATCGATCACAAAATTAAGTTTTCGCTGATCGCCGATCGATCGATCGATCGATGTGCGACGATCAGATCGGCGACTCGATCAAAATTGACCAACCCTAATGTGAAGTGGACAACAGAGTTGTAACAAGAAAAACTGAAGTTTACCGGCGTGATCTGAATCACCCGAAGATTCTGGAACTCCACTGAGAGAACCAGCTAGATGTCCGGGAATAGTTCGAATTCGCACAACTTGCTCCTGTGGAGCAGTAAGATTCTCATGTCCAGCTCACAGGCTTATCAGTCCATCGCGTCTCTCTAGATAGATAGATAGATAGATAGATAGATAGATAGATAGATAGATAGATAGATAGATAGATAGATAGATAGATAGATAGATAGATAGATAGATAGACAGACATATGGATGGATGGACGGATGGCTGGATAGATGGAAAGATTGAGAAACTGAACCATAAAAGAAAGGCGAAAAGGAAACTCCGTCGTCTTCTCCCCCACTTGATTCATCAGTCATTAACTACGATTGCAGCCCTCAGCAGGTCAATGATAAAAGAATATCGGGCACGCTAAAGCTCCTCCGTCGTCGTCGGCGGCGAGATTTCGATGACGAGGCAACCATTACCTCAACCTCCGGCCAGAATTAAGAGCAATTATTATTTATAAATAATGAGGTACGCCCTACAGTGCCGACCGAAAAGATATTCAACAGAGATGATCCGAGTTAGTTGGAAATTGGGGGGGCGCGAGGGATTAGAATGATGGAATCTATGAAATACGGAGACGACGATCCAGGAAGAAGGGATCCGGAACTTCGTAGGGATGCCGGACTGTGAGGTGAATTTGGGGTGTGAAAGAACTGGGGAGAGGAGGGAGAGAGAGAGAGGTTCAATTTTTTTAAGGTCGATCACGGCGATCTCGTCGATCGATCAAACAAGTGAATTTACTACAAATAAAAAGAAATAAATAAAACAAAGAGATAACCGAAAAAATCTAAGCCCCCTATGCCGCTCAGTCTTTCTCAGCCACTCGCGGCCACCAGCCGACACTCTCACAGTCTCACGTCTGTCTGCGTTAATGCGCCTCAGCGACTTCAATTCTCTCTTTCTCTCTCTTCACCTGTCATTTTTCTACTAGATCCTTAGCTTCCTCTTTTCGACAACGGAGTAGTCCGGGATCCGAGGGACTTTTCTTGCCCTCTCTCTCCCGTTCGTCTACAGTAAGGTAGATTCTAGAGAGAGAAAGTAAAAAAGAGAGACACATGGGGAAGTGAGAGCGACGAAAAAATCTAAGCCCGCGTATGCCACTCTGTCTTTGTCAGCCACTCGCGGCCATGAGCCGACTTTCTCGCGTCTGTTTTCGCTAATGCGCCAAAGCGACTTCAATTCTCTCTTTGTCTCTCTTCACGTTTCATTTTTCTACTAGATCCATAGCTTCCTCTTTTCGACAACGGAGTAGCCCGGGATCCGAGAGACTTTCCTTGCCCTCTCTCTCTCATTGGTCTACAGTAGAGGTAGATTCTAGAGAGAGAAAGTAAGGAGAGAGACACATGGGGAAGTAGCTGGGATTCGTGACGGAGGTGTGGATGCGGTCCATCTCCGGCAACAACTACACCTTTTCCAACCACTCGCGGCAACAACTACACCTCTTCTTCTTTGTCAGCCACTCGCGGCAACAACTACACCTCTTCTTCTTTGTCAGCCACTCGCGGCAACAACTACACCTCTTCTTCTTTGTCAGCCACTCGCGGCAACAACTACACCTCTTCTTCTTTGTCAGCCACTCTCGCGGCCACCAGCCGACACGTCTGTCTTCGGTAATGCGCCTAAGCGACTTCAACTCTCTTTGTCTCTCTTCACGTGTCATTTTTCTACAAGATCCATAGCTTCCCCTTTTAGACAACGGAGTAGCCCGGGATCCGAGAGACTTTCCTTGCCCTCTCTCTCTCATTGGTCTACAGTAGAGGTAGATTCTAGAGAGAGAAAGTAAAGGAGACAGACAGATGGGGCGCGCGACGATGATGAAGTGGCTGGGATTCGTGACGGCGGTGTGGGTGCAGTCCATCTCCGGCAACAACTACACCTTTTCCAACTACTCCGACGCGCTGAAAACCCTAATGAACCTCTCCCAGGTGCAGCTCAACAATCTCTCCGTCGCCAAAGACATCGGAAAAGCTTTCGGACTTGTTGCCGGACTTGCCTCCGACAAATTTCCCACTTATATTCTCCTCCTTATCGGATCTATCGAAGGTCTGATCGGGTACGGTGTTCAGTGGCTGGTCGTTCGGCAGTCCATCTCCCCTCTCCCCTACTGGCAGGTAATTTATTTTTTTTCTAGAAAAAAAACACCAAATACTTAATTACAAAACATTGTTTTTTCCGTCTCATGACAAAAAGATTCGTATTGCACGTGTCACCTTGGAGATATTTTTCCGTTCCCTTTTCCTCCAAAAATGATCCTATCGGAGGATAATGATTAGGGTTAGGGTTCAATGAATACTATCTTTTCATGCATGTGTTTTTCTCTGCATGGCACTTCTCGACAGTGTTTCCGAGGAACAGTTGAACGATCGACTCATGAATGCTGCCGGGTCCGACGAATGATCCTATCTTGGAGATTGTGTGATGCTGATATATCTTGTCTAGGATAATGATTAGGGTTAGGGTTTGATGATATCATTTATTCATGCAGATGGAGGGAACTCAAATGGATAATCTATCCCCTTTTACCCCATAAATTATCCTATCTCATATGTCACGTCTAGGATAACGATAAGGGTTAGGGTTTTTTATCTGCATGAGATGGTGCAATGCTTGTGTCTCTTGGCTAGGACAATGATTAGGGTTTCTGATTACAGTATTTCTTGCAGATGTGTATTTTTCTCTGCATGGGAGGGAACTCGACGACGTGGATGAATACTGCGGTGCTGGTGACTTGCATTAGGAATTTCAGGAAGAATAGGGGTCCCGTTTCCGGGATTCTCAAAGGGTATGTGGGTTTGAGTTCCGCCATTTTTACAGATCTCTGCGCTGCGCTCTTCTCTAGTAGCCCTTCTTCCTTCTTGTTTCTTCTCTCCGTGGTGCCGTTGATCGTCTGCTTCGGGGCTATGGTGTTTCTTAAAGAAGAAGAAGAAGAAGACGACTATAAAGATGACAGGGAAAACGTCTTCTTCTCGATCTTCAGCGGGGTGGCAGTGATCATCGCTATTTATTTACTGGCGTTTGACTTATCGGGTAAACACAGTGGCATCGTCTCAAAAGCTTTTGCGACAGGACTGCTGATTCTCCTTGTGGTGCCGTTGATCGTTCCTTACTATATCTGGTCAACGCCGGCGACCCCGGCACCGGAGTTAGCTCCGCTAATAGAGAAACCTGGAAAGGAGGAAGGAAAAAAAGAAGAGGAAAAAGCGGTTGGGTCCAGGAGAATTGGAGACGAGCATACGATAATGGAGGCGATCAAGACTTTAGATTTCTGGTTTCTTTTCTTCTCATTTCTTTGTGGAGTGGGGACGGGTCTCGCAGTGATGAACAATATGGGCCAGATTGGGGTCGCCATGGGCTTCTCCGACGTGTCCATCTTCGTGTCCATGACCAGCATCTGGGGTTTCTTCGGCCGCCTCGCTTCTGGATCGATCTCCGAGTACTTCATCCGGTAAAACCTTGAACCCTAAACCCTAAACCCCAAATCTATTTATAAAACTTGCGGGGGAATTGCAGGAAGGCGGGGACACCCAGACCAGTGTGGAATGCAGCTTCCCAAATACTAATGGCCGTGGGATATGCTGTGATGGCGATGGCACTGCCGGGATCTTTGTTCTTTGGATCAATGGTGGTGGGGCTCTGCTATGGAGTTAGACTGGCAGTGACAGTGCCAACTGCGTCTGAGCTTTTTGGGCTGAAGTATTACGGTGTGATTTATAATATTCTTATCCTCAATCTTCCGCTGGGGTCCTTTCTGTTCTCCGGGTTGCTGGCTGGAATACTGGTTGACGCTGAAGCAGCAAAATCTGGCTCCGGGCATACTTGCATTGGAGCTCACTGTTACAGGCTCGTGTTCATCGTTATGGGAGGTGCTTCTCTTTTAGGGTTCTGTCTGGACGTTGTAATGGCCTTCAGGACGAAGAGTCTGTACGCCGACATCCAGCGGAAATTCAAGTCGTCCGTTTCGTAGATTTCGAAGAATTGGTGGGCGGTGTTCTTGGATCTTGGGTCATGGAGATCTAGTTATGATTCGATTGCCACGAGCGGCGATACGATTGGATGTACAAAATTTATTGTACAACCGTCAATTGATATCCATCTATTTTCCTCTAATAAATATGGAAGTTTCTCTTTTTTTTTCTTCCACGAGATTTAGTGAGCCTATGGCTTTGACTTTTTGGGCACTCTGGTCAAGAGAGATTAATTCTCATCTTGAAATTTCAACGACCAAATGAATTTTCTTCTGAATAATAACAAAATG
>CM044120.1:3335413-3436123 GCA_024174645.1 Lemna minuta | reverse complement strand
TAAATTGAACATGGTTAAATCTTCAGTGTTCCACCCTTGGTAATGATAAAGAAAGGCTGATTTTTATGAATCTAGATCTTCTATTTATATGATTTCAATTGATGTGCATTCAATCTTGTGAATAGATGCGATGAAAATGTTAGGAAATCAAACTCACACAATTCTCTTGTATCCTAAATTTTATTTTTATTATGCATGAGACATTAAATGAGTTATTTAAATGATGTAGTTGTGAGAAACTTATACATTTCATCATTACCAACAATCACATATTTATAAATGCATCTATTACATCTAGAAGCCTAAGTATGGTATATCTTTAAATTATTAATACTATTATTACCATGGAATGGCGATCACTGATTGGATCTAGGTGATCATATACGATCGGTACGACCAGATCCCTCGATCTGATCATCAATCTATTAAATTGGGTGTTGATTGATCATTGATCAGGGCCTAAATATTGAACACGGCAATGATCTTATGATTGATTGATTAGCAATCTCTTTGTTTAACTCTCATTTTAAGGAAATTTTCTTCAGTTTTTTCCTAAACTTTAATCATTTTTGTTTATTTATTTTAATTTTCTATCAATTTTTAATGTCGAATTTTGTCATTTTTGTATATCCATAAAGGGTTTTTTTTTAATTTGTATATTTGATTGACAATTTAGTGATGCTTCAATGAGGGGCTCGATCCGATCATCAATTATATAGAGAAAGTGATCGGCACTCGTGGAGCTGATTGATTATCCCACCGAATGGACTTATCAGGGAGATCAATCAACATAAAATTGATCACGATCTACTTCATCAGATTGAATCACTCTGGCCTAATTATGATTATAGTACAATTCTAGTAATTATAATGACTATTATATATATATATATATGTGTGTGTGTGTGTGTGTGTGTGGTAAATATATACATTATATATCCATATTGATTATATCATTTTTTTAATAACGGTAATAACTTCTTTTAGGGTATAAACTATAAAAGGAAAAATAAAAAAATGTGTGTCTCTCTCTCTCTAACTTGTGTCGCCGATTTCAAAGAAATCTCTAAAAAACTGGTCGCGGTTCTGCGTACGGACCGCGACTTCGGTTAGTACGCAGTTCCTTTCCCCTCTTCGTTGTCACCTCTCCACCGGCCGACATTCTCACGTCTGTCTGCGTTAATGCGCTTAAGCGACTTCAATTCTCTCTTTCTCTCTCTTCACCTGTCATTTTTCTACTAGATCCGAGACACTTTCCTTGCCCTACCTCTCTCATTGGCCTACAGTAGAGGTAGATTCCAGAGAGAGAAAGTAAAGGAGAGAGACACTTTCCTTGCCCTCTCTCCCAGGTGCAGCTCAACACTCTCTCCGTCGCCAAAGACATCGGAAAAGCTTTCGGACTTGTTGCCACGTGGGTGATTCGATTGGATGTAGAAAATTAATTGTACAACCGTGAATTGATATCCATCTGTTTTCCTCTAATGAATATGCAAGTTTCTTTTTTTTTTCTTCCACGAGATTTAGTAAGCCTATGGCTTTGACTTTTTGGGCTCTCTGGTCAAGAAAGATTGATTCTCATCTTGAAATTTAGACGAACCGAATTTTCTTCTGAATAATAACAAAATGATTTTTTTTTGCCTATTTTAGCTGAAATCTTTTCATCATTCGTCCATGCATTCTCCAAACAGGCTTTGGTGTAACTTTACCAAAATTTCTTTGTATTTCTTGAATGAAAGGTTGTGAAGAAGATTTCTCTTTGATACCTAAATTTTTCCCATTCCAACTAAATAGTATACCATAGTCCTAAGAATGGTTTGGTTAATAAATAAAAATGTTATGGGGTTAATGACCATTCCAGATAGAAATATTGAGGATAGGAATAACTATGCCCATAAGCGATCAACCATAAGCATGAGAATGCACATTATCAGAAAGCATGATATCCAAAAAATGACAACAAAAATTATGTAATTTTGAATGAGAAACTTTAAAACTATGAAATATATTCTTGAGTTCATGCTAGGAAATCCCAACTATAATTTGGATAATGGGGAAGTATGATCTCAAGAAAAAAAAATTATTTAATTGAGATCAAGTTGAGAATGGAAAACATGTTTTAGATATTTCAAGAGTTGAAAGAGGTTTATACAAAATTAAACTTCAAGATATCTTTGAAATCCTAAACTCATGAAAAGAAGAACTTTTATGCAGCCAAAAAGGACACCATGAATTTTTCGACGATGTGTGACCAATTTGTGCATATTCCTCTAGTTAGATACATTATATGGCACATTATAGTAGGTCTTCAAAATAATTGATGGGTTAGAAGGTATTTGGGCTCTTATGTAGCCATTCAATCTCCCATCATAGTATGATACAGGAGGATATAGTTCATGTATCTTTTTAAGAAACGAAGCTTCTATTTATTTCTCAACAACAATCCCGCTTGACTTATCATTGCCATACTCATGTTAAATTTTCTCTTTGAAGATGGTCTGCATGATAATGTGTGGTACCTTTCGATGAAATCCATCTTTTTCTTTATTTTTGTTTAGAATCCCATGATGATTGCATCATCTTGTTTCCTCTCAACCTCTAAGTGCCACGTAGAGAAATGTCACATCATTATTCTCTCTCGCTCTCTCTATCTATGCCAAGCTGAGTCATGTTGCTCCACTAAAAGGCAACACAAAGGTGATTGATTTTCATTGTCTGTTGTCGTGAGATTGTTCTGCATTGAGCATGGTTAAATCTTCAATGTTCCGCCCTTGGTAATGATAAAGCTAGGCTGAAATTTATGAATCTAGATCTTCTATCTATATGATTTCAATTGATTCACATTCTGTCTTGTGAATAGATGTGATGAGAAAGTTAGTTATTCTTCAATGGTTGTAGAAAAAGGTACTTGGGGTGAAGTCATCAAAGTAAACGAGGAAATCTAATACACATAATTCTCTTGTATCCTAATATTTTATTTTTATTTATGCATGAGACGTTGCATGAATTATTTAAATGATATAGTTGTGAGAAACTTATATATGTCATCATTACCAACAATCACATATTTTAAATGCATCTATTACATCTAGAAACCTAAGTATGGTTATATCTTTAAATTATTTATACTATTATTACCATGGAATGGTCATCAGTGATTGGATCAAGGGGATCATGTAAGATCAGTACGACTAGATCCCTGATGCAGGACGCGGTGGTGAAAACCCTCGTGCCTGATCAATGGGACTGAGGTTGACCGGAGGTAGCCGGTTAGACCTAACCTATGGGTAGGCGAACCCTAGACTCTAAATACGACCTCTAACCTAAACTCAAGTGCAGGCAGGCGTGCCGATCAGTGGGGTCAACTCCGGGTGATCTGGGGAAACTCACGATGATGGGTAGGGTGAGATCCTCTCAGTCCACGTCCGGAGGCGTGGAAGTCGCTCGTCGTGGAGTAGCTCGAAGGCTGCAGCCCACGCTCGGTACCGGACCTGACGTACGCGTCAGAAGCCTCAAACCTATAATCGAACTACCCTACCTACGTCGTCCGACGGTGGTGGAGACGAGTAAAGGAAACGCTTCGAAAAGTAATTAACTTGAAAAAGGGGTCGAAGCTAACCTGCGGGGCGGAGTGCCCGGTGAGTCATGGCGTAGGGGAGAGTCGTCGTACGCGGCACGGACGATAGGCAGAGGTGGACCGAGATGTCTTCGTCGGGAAGACGCGGAAGCCTCGGGACAGTGTAGAAGTGCGGGCGAGCGCGTCGTTAGGTCGCACGGGCAGTTTGGGCAAGGAACGCGTCGCGTGAGGGAGAGCGCGGTTCGCGGGGAGGTGCTGGTGGGGGCACGTGGAGCGTGCGTGACAATCCCCAGTTGTGTGGTCGATCGTTCCGGGTGTTGTGAACGGGCAGGGCAGAGCGTTGACCGCGTAGGGAGAGACCCGATGGACCGTGATCAGGCACCCGCGGCAGGACGACCCAAGTTGGGCCTCAGGAGAGAGGGGGAATGGGGTGGTGGACGCCCAGCGACGGAGAGGGAATTGCCTCCCTGACGCAGCGGCAGTGCAACTCGCGGGGCGTGTGGATATACCTTCTTCAGGTGAGGAAGCTCCACGAGTAGACGGGAGATATTCGGTAGACGAGAGGCGGACGGGAATTCGGCGGGGCAGAACAATAGGATGAAGCGCGAGAGGATGAGCGAAATTTCGAAAAGGGAGAGAGGGAAGGGAATTCGGATTTGGGAGGGCCGAAGATTGGAGTCGTGGTGGAACACCAAGAGAGTTGCGATCGTCGATGGGTAGTGGCGGGTTGTATGCCGCAGGCTCAAGCTTGGATTTTCGGCCGTTGGCGGGCACTCCGGTTTTAGGGGAGGAGCCGATAGCAGAGGCGTTCTAGCGCACAGGAGGGAGGTGGTGAGGGGTCATTTCTGCGGAACATAGGCGGCGGGTAATTTCGAGAGGAGGCAAGGGGAGGGGGAGTCAGAGGTCGCGTGGGTTGGGGTGGATTTCGGAAAGGGAATCGGGGAGGTTGAGCAGGCGCAGGACGCGGGAGAGAGGATGGCGTGAATTCACGTATCCGTGAATTCGTGCGGATCGCGAATTCACGAATCGGGGGAGCAGTTAAGGAGTGGCGTGGTCACAGGAAGCGGAAGTTGGGCTGACGGGAGAGGGTGAGGGGTGAATTCGGATGGTCGCGAGGAGCGGAATTCGGTTGCGGTTTAGTTTCAGGGAGAGAGAAGGCAATGGGTTGGGAAAATTGGGGAGGTTCATGGGTGGACGGTCGGAGAATGTTGATGATAGTGGCTGAAGGGGTTCACGCACGGAAGAGGGGCAGTAGGGGGCTGTTGGCCGGGAATGAGGAAGTTGGATGCAGAAGGGCGGCCGTCGAGGGAAGCGGACAAGGGTTGGGCGGGGCTGCGGAAATGGAGAGAGGACGATTTTCTGGAGGGGAGAGGCGGACGGTCGGTGATGTTGGTCTGACCTGAGGCAATGCCAGGAGAGTGAAATTCCGTGAATTCTGTGGTGAGCGGATGGGGGGAAGGGAAGGTAGCGACGATCGTGGTAGGGTAGTGGAACGTCGGTGAGGAGTTTCTGCAGGAATGTCGGATCGGGAACTTGGGGAAATTGCAGGGGTTGAGGGAGGCGAGCGCGGAGAGGAGGAAGCGGGATTTTCGGGAAGGGTGGATAGGAAATCGGGGGGTTTGCGCAGAAGAGGGAGTTGGTCGGGAAGACGGGGAAATGGCAGGGGTTGATGGAGGTGAGCGCGGAGAGGAGGGAGCGGGATTCTGCCGTGGGAGGGAAATGGTGTAGGACGGGCTTTTCGTGCAGCAGAGAGGGTGAATGTGGAGGGGACTTGCACAGACGGTGGTGGTGTGGAGCTGAGGAGCTGGAGGAGAGGATGGCCGGAGGCTTGCCGGAGATGGAGGGGATGGCGGTGCGGCGGTCCGGAGGCGGCGGCGGCGGCACGGAGGCGTGCGGCGGCGGCGGCGGTTGGACTCCTTCCCCGGCCTTCCTTGAGCAGCCACTTGAGAGGGAGAACACTCATTATTTTCTTCAAATGACGGCTAGGATTTGTGGGGGGGTCCCTTCCCCTCTTATAGAGCCCATAATGGGCCGAGAGGGGAAAGGGCCCACTTGAGGCCCACAACCCAAAACCCAAAATACTCATAGAAAATAAAGGTTCACAAAAGAAAGGGCTTCACGAATGGGATCCCGAAAAGGGAAGAACCCACCCGAAAGCCTAAAAAGGAGAGGAAAATAAACGAGGACCCGCTTAAACACGTGCGGGTCAAAAGTTCTTAATAAAGAAATAAAGATAGGCGGATAGATGCGCGCGCGCAAACGGGCTCCTCCGGCGCCGTGGTATCGTGTCTTGGTGGCGACGGGGTCGTACGCCACCAATCCCTCAATCTGATCATCAATCTACCAAATTGGGTGTTGATTGATCATCGATCAGGGCCTAAATATTGACCAAGGCAATGATCTTATGATAGATTGATTAGCAATCTCTCTGTTTAACTCTCATTTTAAGGATATTTTCTTTAGTTTTTTTTCCTAAACTTTAATCATTTTTGTCTATTTATTTTAATTTTATATCAATTTTTAATGTCAAATTTTTTCATTTTTGTATATCCATCAAGGGTAGTTTAATTTTTTTTTAATTTCTATTTTTATTTGACAATTTACTGATGCTACTACAATGAGGGGTCTCGATCAGATTGTCTATCCTACTGAATGGACTTATCGGGGGATCAATCAACATAAAATTGATCATGATCTACCTGATCAGATTGAATCACTGTTCCCTAATTATGATTATTATACAATTCTAGTAAGTATAATGACTATTATATATATATGTAGTAAATATATAAGAATATTGATTATATCGTTTCTTTTAGCTAACGGTAATAAATTCTTTTAGGGTATAAACTATAAAAGGAAAAATAAAAAAAATGTCTTTATCTCTCTCTGTTCTGCGTACGGACCGCGACTTCGGTTGGTACGCTGTTCCTTTCCCCTCTTCGTTGTGACCTCTCCATCAGCCCTTATATACCGATGATTTCGTTCCCCTCCGACTCGCTGCCTCTTCTTCAGTCCTCTGTCGGCGATCTGTGACCCGGGGTTTCGTCTTCTATCGCTGCGAATAGTGACGAATCAGTGATCCCTTAACTTTTATCGGTGTTCCTTTGATTCTGGCATATCCAGGGACCTCCTCCATCCTCAAATCAATGCTTGAGGTTTGTGATTCTGTCCAGTTCTTAAATGGTTTGTTTCGATTGAATCTTGTCTTATTTTGAGTGGATTCAATTTGCATTCTTACTGGGATTCAATATCTTTCTCTCTCTTATAATATTTCCCGATCTATAGGGAGTTCCTTTGATTTCTTTTGATTCTGGCGAATCGAGGAACTTGCACAATCCTCGATCAATGCCACAGATGTGATTTTATTCAGTTCTGAATGATTTGTATTTGTGATTGTATCCAGTTCTCACATTTGGGCTTTTATTTATTTGCTTCGATTGAAATGTCTTATTTTGATTCGGTTCAATTTGCTTTTTAATTTGATTCAAAATGTTTATCTTTCTCGTTCTAATCTTTCCTGATGTCATTGAATTATCTCTCCCTCTCCCATGATCATCTCTCTTTATAATTCTCATTCCCTCTCCTCATTTCTATTAATATTTCCTAATTTCTCTATCGATCACTCACTCTACGTCTGCCTCTCTCTTGATACAGACCCATATTCTCTCACATGTTCTCATTCCCTCTCCTCTCTCTATTTCTCCCTATTCTCTCTCACTCTTCCGTCTCCTCCCGACTCATCTCTTCGTATCACTAGCTTTTTCTATATGCTGCCTCTGTCTCTCTTCATATGTTAGTATATTCCCTTTTTATTCGTCTGCCTCCCTCCTTTCTCTAATACTACTTCCCTGTAGCCCCTCAATCTCTATCTCGCTCTGTCTCCCTCTACCCCTTTCTCTTCCCTTTCTTTATATCACTCTCTCTATATATTTACATCTGATCTCTTGAAACTTTCGTTTCTTTCTCTCTCTCTCTCTCTTACTCCCTCTCTCCCGACGTTCTCTTTCTCCCTCTTCCTCTGTATATTCCTCTCTCCTTCTATCATTCACTTTCTCTATCTATTTCAGTCGCTTCTATCTCGAAATTCTTCAATCTATATATTCTTATCTGTTTTAACTTTCAATTACTCGCTCTCAATTCTTCATAATTCCTCTCACTATCTGTTATTATTATTACCCTATTTTCTAGTGGGTAAATGTCACGAGCTACCCCAACCTTTTCCCGCACCGCTAGATCTACCCCAACCTTTTAAAACCTCCAGATATACCCCAACCTTTTATAAAACTAGTCAGATCTAACCCAACTGCTGACATGGCAATTTCGGAGTCCACTGAGCATGGACGTGGACTCCACGGCGGAGGCTGACGGGGATGGAAGCCACCTGGCCGCCATGTCAGCCGAGAGAAAAAATAAATCGCGGGGGAGAGAGAGCATCAAGAGAGAGCGGCGGAGGGGACAGCGGCAAGGGAGAACGGCAAGGTTAGGGTAGAGGGGACAGCGGCGAGAGAGAGCGGCGGAGTGGGGAGCAGCGGCAAAGTGGGCAGCGGCAGGCCGGCGGCTAAGAGGAGAGCAACGGATCTGCGGACGGCAAGGTTAGGGGAGAAGGGCGAGGTATGTTTTCGCGATCTGATGGGAGGGGAGGGGAGGGGAGGGGAACGTCTTCAATCCCCTTTCCGTGTCATATCTTCAATCCACTATTTTCTTTGGCGATATCACGCGGTATACGGTAAATCCAAGGTCTCAACCGCGATCTGTCACTGCCAGAGTCCCTCTTTGGACGTTTGATCTGTCACCGCCGGAGTCTCGATTTATTTTTTGCGTCCTGATCGATTAGCTTTGAAATCAGATTCAAGATTTAAAAGGGATTTACTGCGATTTCATCTGTGTTTTTTAAGCGTGAAGTTTGTTTCGACTCGTAATCAGTTGGGTCTATCCAGAAAAAATATCAGATATTACGGTATCATTATGATTTTATCTAACTCTGACGGTGATCTCCTATTCATTTCATTCAAATTTTGAAGGTGCTCTAGAGTTCAATATTGTTCGCCATAAATTTGAGGTGATTAAACACTCAATTCCATCAATTTCTTTTGGTTATCTGTCTTTGATTCCCTTTAATCCTACAGAGAGAAGGCATCATATCTCTGCTTAATTATCCACTGAAATCACTATTTACAGTATGTCGGATTTAGAGATGGTTTACCTTTCTAATTTTTTTGTGTGCATTTTCTTAGTCGATGCATCATTGAATTTTTCATCTGATCTTTGTACATATCTTGTCAATTTCCTAGTTTTCTCTCACCCAAAATCTCACTGATCTGTTGCAAGATCTGAAAGTTCTGGATATTGTTATATAGTCAAGAGAGTTCAAAATTCTTATCTAGAATTTTATGTGCCAGAGTTTCACCCTTTGATCTCTAATTATTAATTAGATTGGTTCATGTTTGTTAAACTATTATTTTTCTCCTTTCTTATTGATGCATTTTATCCCAGAATGTGCAATTGGGCCCAATCCCCTTATTTTTCCCTTTTTTATTTTATTTCTATCTATCAGAATTATCCGATTTACTTTTTTGCCCCTGAACTAGCTGTTGGCGCAACGTCTATATAGCCGTTGTCCCAACGGCTGTCTTGGGAACTGGGGGTGGCAAAAAGGGCTATAAATAAAGACCCTCCCCCTAACCCGATAAGGAAACAGTGGCACACCCAGAACATTTATCCACTATGAAGAGGGATTCCCTCTATTCCATTTTTTGTTGCTCTGTTTTGTCCACAGAGCGATTCATTTGTTTTTTTGCTTATTCCAGCTTAGCATATAGAAGCTTGGCGTTACATCTGCCATTAAGACAACGGTAAGGAAAAAATGTCAGGAACTGAAGGTGGCGATGAAGCCTTTGCATCAGAAATGCCAGGCTCTGCTAGTCGGCCAATTGGGCACGTGGCCGATGATATGACAACAGAGTATTCCGGATGGGCGATAGGTGAGTCCTCGCGACAACCGACGGCGAAAGCGGCATATGATGTTGACTACGCTAGTGAGGATGATGCTGAATATATTCATTCTGGACATAATGAGGATGAAGATGTTTCTATAAGTGATTACTATGGATATTCCAGTGAAGAGTGGAACGATGAATTTGTTGATGGACGGAGGAAAAAAGAAGAACAATCGCAGCTACAAACATTAGCTGACGGATATCGTAGTGAGTATGATAATTCAGCTGATGAGGAAATTAGATCCGTTGATACTGACAAGGAGGTTGGAAGCATAAAGAACATACCCAGGGGCAGAAGGTGCGATCGGGGATGCCCTATTGAGGCGATTACATTTCAAGTGGGCATGACATTTGAATCGCATGCGGAATTTACGGCAGCTGTGAAGAGTTACTGTATATCGAATGGGTTTAACATTAAATTTCGGAGGTCCGGTCAACGGAAAGTTGAGGTCTTATGCGATAGGGACTGCCCATGGAGGATATATGCCAGTCTTGATGGTAGGAAGGAATACTTTGTTGTAAAGACACTAAATGATGTTCATACGTGCAGTAGAGCACCAAGAAACAGACAAGTCGATTATCAGTGGATCGCAACACACTTCTTGGAGAAATTTCGGATAGATATGAATTGGAAGGTGTCGGATATGTTACGGGAAATCAATGAAAAATTTGGAATCACAGTCTCAGAGCAAACATGCTATAGAGCTAGATCCGCGGCGCGAAAGATGCTTCAAGGAACGTTGAATGAGCACTACCACATGATGCCCGCTTATGTTCATGAGTTGAGGAAGATCAATAGGGGGGGGACTTTCGAGTTAGTTGTTGATAAAGAAACCCCTGAATCTTTGAGTAGGTTTAAGAGGCTCTATATATGCTTCGATTCACTGGCACACAGTTTTCTTGTCGGGTGCAGACCAGTCATTGGGTTAGACGGTTGTTTTCTGAAGACCGAAACGAAAGGGCAATTGTTGAGTGCCGTGGGGAGGGATGGGAACAATCAAATGTTCCCTATTGCTTGGGCGGTGGTTGAGGGAGAGAACCATGACTCTTGGACTTGGTTTATTAAACTGCTGATGCGAGATTTAGGCATTTTCGATGGCCTTGGTTGGACGGTTATAAGCGACCAACAGAATGTGAGTAACTGTCACCTTCCAAATAGTATAATTATACGGAGTCTTATTTGTCTACGGTGGAACTAATATGGTCCAATAATTTCTTGCAGGGTCTAGAGAATGCAGTGTCGTATCTTTTGCCACACGCGGAGCATAGGAATTGTGCAAGGCATATTTTTGCGAATTGGAGGAAGAAAGGGCATTCCACTGAGGCATTGAGGGCCTTATTTTGGAAAGCTGTAAAGTGCACTACGCATGAAGACTTCACGAGGATCATGAGACAGATGAGCACGCTGAAACCGCAAGCCACGCAGGACTTCCAAGCTGTACGCCTAACGAAATTTTGTAGGGCTTACATTAGTGAACGCCCTAAATGTGAGGTCATCAATAATAACATTTGCGAATGCTTCAACAACTACATCCTCCGTGCTACATCTAGACCTATCATTGATATGCTGGAAGATATCAGAACTGCAATCATGCAGAGAATTATTGAGAAACGTGAGCTATTTTCTGATAGATCAGATGAAGTATGCCCTCGTGCAAGACTGCTGCTTGAAGCGAACAAGGTGGAGTCTAAGAGATGCAATGTTGCGCATTCGGGCGATTATAAATTCGAAGTGACACTGTCTGGAAACAGATTTGTGGTGGACTTGAATGCTCGAGCCTGTACTTGTAGATATTTTGATGTAAGAGGCATTCCGTGCTCCCATGCCGTTGCTTGCATTCTCTGGGCTAGGCAAGATCCTGCCAATTTCGTCTCCGATTATTTCAAGAAAGATGTGTACAAACGTGCTTACATCCGCGGTATCCCCCCAATGAATGGACGGAATTTGTGGACTCAAGTTGAAGTGGGCAACGTATTCCCCCCTCTCGTGAGGAGACAACCCGGCCGGCCCAAGCAAAAAAGAAGAGTTGACAGTAGTGAGAGACATCTTACCAGTCCAAGTCTATCCAGGAAAGGCATGCAGATGACGTGCTCTATGTGCCACCAGGTTGGCCACAATAAGAAAACATGCACCCAAAGACGGATGGAAGATGGAGGCGAAGTATGGTTTGACCTTTTTCCAAACTTTCTCAGCATGCTCTAATTTTCTTCTTAAACGTAAAGGACTGAACATGTATCCATTAATCACACAGAGATCGCAGGGGGCTACATAATTTTCACTTCGTCGGGTAGATGTTACCCATCAGACCGGAGGGATCGCCATTGCCAACCACTGCTCCGACGGCATCGACAACATGACAACGCCAAACCCGCAGATTCTTCTCCTTCGCTGGGTTGCTGAACAGGTATTCATTTAATCCTTAAAACCAGCTGGAAGAGTGAAGTTGTTTCACGGACAACGTCTGTCCTATGTCGGCATTTTGGCTTGTAGGGATGCGGAGAGATCGATGAGGTATATAGAAGGCCACGCTTCTTGATGGTCCGACCAAAGTACATCGTTTTCGGTGAGTTATCAATTTCATTATTGTCATAAAATGAATGGTAATGTCTTTCCTAAATATTTTTTTCACCATTCTTTTCAAGAGGTTCTATGTGGTCTAAAATTAGATGGAAAAATCGTTCTCTACATGTCATGCTCGTTGGCCCACAACTCTATATATCGTTCAAAATGTCATGTAAGATCCCAAATGCAAAGTTGTCCAGGTAGAGGCCGCAAGAGTTCTTGAGCCTCCACTCTATCATGCCTATGCAGGAGGAACATTCAAATAGCCTATAAATAATCTGATTCCGCTTGTTACTAGATATTAGATAAATGTACTTTAAAGTATCATTTTCCTCTCTCTTTTCTCCTATTTAGCCTTCTCTTTTTCTTCACTTTTCTTATTGTTTTTCCTTTCTCTTTCTATCGCCTCCCAAAAATGACCTCTTTGCCCTTGTATTAGCCGTTGAGCAACGGTCAAATGACCGTTGCCCCAACGGCTATATGGGCCAGGCCGTTGGCTATATAAGCCAAACTCCCTCAACCCGAATTTGTATGATCTTCCCCCCCTTTTTTTCTCCCCTCCAAAATATTCAATAAAGATTCACATCTATATTTCTTCGTCAGCTACATATTGGAGAAGAGTTTGTCTGTCGACAATCTCTTTGTCTTGATTTTTCAAATACTTTTAAGTTCCTCTTCTCTATCAGGTGATTTATCCACATTTTCCCTCAAGGGGCGTGTTTTGTCATATGTTATGATCCTTCTCAGAGCAGCTACCCTTCAGGTTTGTATTTTTTCTTTCTATTTTACCCTTCAGTTACCCTTTTTTTCCCTTACTTTACCTTGATGTTGATAAGTACTTGCATTTCTTAGAGTTTTGAGGGGGTAAACTTGCTTCTGGCGGCCATTCTCATTTACTATGCGTGCAATTTAGACTTTATTTTGTGATTTTTTTGTCTCTCTCCCTCATGCATTTATCTTTTAGTTATACTCCCACTATGTCCGGATAAGTGAATCTCATGATGCATTTAAACGGGTAGCTGGTTTGACAGCTTAAATCGTCCAATGTCTGGTAAATTTGACGCAGGTGTCTCACGTTTCAGTTGTTCACTGATGAAGATGGGGACACCGACCTATCCGATAATTTTATCGTGAAGACGTGCCAAAAGTTTATTCCCATCATGTGTATGCTCTCAAACTTTAGTTCATGTTTTTACTATCCTTGGATAATCCTCATTTCTTTCCATTTCTTATCTTTGAAGATCTAGGGGCAGAGTAGAAATAACTGTAAAACTTGGCTTTTGTCTAGTAAATTTTGTTGATTTCTCACCCCGTTTTCGCTATTCAGCCTTGACTTTTAATTCATTAATTTTAGGGTTAATATCAGAAAAGAGGTCCGATTTTTCAAGATGTACTTGAGAGGAGTCCACCAGCAATGATTTTTATTTCTATTATTCGAAATAAACCACAAGAAATGAATCTATCAAAGAAGAAATGTATTTGTCCCATTACTAGTGTACTGCCTGTAAGAAGAACGGTCTCAACTGAGCTATATGTGCCTACTGAGAAAAAAATGTCAGAACAAATTTGTCACTTTTAGCGAGTTTAATACAGGTGAATCTGGCCAAATGTTTCAGACTGATCTGACACGTCTGATAGATGCCTCATTGGGATCTATTGTGAAATTGAGAGAGAGTGGGGTATGTCCTGCTGGTCTCTGTTATGAGAGTGGGGGGTATGTTCTATGAGCCTCTGCTGTACCAAGATGCATAGATTTGAATGATATATATTTTTCTTTTGCAGCATACTATGATGGCGATCTGTTCTTAAAAATTCAAGATGGTATACTGAAAGTGAGTCATTGCAGTATCAAGTTTTGATTTTCTACGAGTTTTTTAGGGGGTAAAATTGTAATTGACAAAGGCGATCAATTAGTTACATTGTTACTAAAATTGCTTTAAATCTCTGCTGAAAGGAAACGCCTTTATTGCTAATGCTGGCTGCCATTGAACGCAGTGACGTGGCATTTGCGGTAAGTTCTCTTCCTCTGGTTCAGATTAATCTTATTTTGTTATAAGTTTCCTCTGTTTTTCCTCAAATTTTCAGCCGGCAATTGGCCTGGTTCTTGGGTACATCGGGTCCAAGATGATTCTTGCGTTCTACGGTGAGCTGCCCATTTCTTTCTCTTCGAAAAACAGTCTTCTCAATCAATCCACGGCGTTGACCGTTAGATCATCTGTTGTAGGTTACCGCATGTCAACGGCAATTTCTTTAACGGTGTTGGCAGCCATTATCGGCTCTGGAATGGTGCTGAGTTTCGTCAAAAAATCCGATTGAGCTGCAGCCTGCATTAGCAAGAGAAATTCATGGGTGAAAAAAGCTCCAGAATTTATCATAAAGGAAATTGGCGAAGATGAAAGAAAGGGATGGTTATTTGCACCTAAGTCGTATTTTCCCCCTTTCTCGCGTCTTTTTCTGCCCCTCTCAGCTCTTCTCCTTTCTCTCTCATCCATTTATGGAAAGCTTCAAACCTCAATTGAAATATAAAATACCCAATTATAAACGATTGTTCCTTGGATTTTAACTATACGTAGCCTATAAATAGTGGAATAATATTAAATTATATGTATTAGAGTGTCTGCTTCTTGGACTGAAGTATATGCAAGAACTTGACAGATCATCCCAAAACAGGAAGAGAAGAAGAAGAAAAAAAATGATAATTGTGGATCTACCATTGAAAATTGGGATTTTCAACACCCAAAGAAATAGTTGAATAGAGTAATCCACTGATCTCGAGCGTCGCCGGAGAGGAACTCTTCCGGCGACGCTCGAGAGCATGATCCTGATCTAGAGCGTCATCGAACAGTTCATGATTGATTGACAAATTCACGATTTTGATTGTGTTCTGCGATTGCAAGAAATAGAAGAAGAATTGACTAATTCGAACAAACGGACAATCAAAAGATTGTCGGGGCATCTACAGGGAGATTTAAACAAATCTGATGGAAATATTCAAGTCGGCGGCACATCTAGGCACCACCGCCGGCGCGAGAATCGGCGATCGGTTCCTCAGACTCGAAGAAGAGCAGAGAAGAAGAGAGGAGTGTTCCGAACCGTCGCTGATTTGCGCCGAAACCTCGCCCTTCTCATCCGCAAATCCGCTGCTGTCCACTTCGTCCTTCTCCCCTTCTCATCGCCCTTCTCCCCTTCGTCGCCAGCCCACCGCTGTCCACTTCGCCTACTCTCTGTAGGATTAAAGGGAATCAAAGACAGATAACCAAAAGAAATTGATGGAATTGAGTGTTTAATCACCTCAAATTTATGGCGAACAATATTGAACTCTAGATCACCTTCAAAATTTGAATGAAATGAATAGGAGATCACCGTCAGAGTTACATAAAATCAGAATGATACCGTAATATCTGAGATTTTTTCTGGATAGACGCAACTGATTACGAGTCGAAACAAAATTCACGCTTAAAAAACACTGATGAAATCGCGGTAAATCCCTTTTAAATCTTGAATCTGATTTCAAAGCTAATCGATCAGGACGCAAAAAATAAATCGGGACTCCGGCGGTGATAGATCAAACGTCCAAAGAGGGACTCTGGCAGTGACAGATCACGGTCTAGACCTTGGATCTACCGTAGACTGCGTGATATCGCCAAAGAAAATAGTGAATTGAAGATATGACACGGAAAGGGGATTGAAGACGTTCCCCTCCCCTCCCATCAGATCGCGAAAACATACCTCGCCCTTCTCCCCTAACCTTGCCGTCCGCAGATCCGATGCTCCCCCCCTTAGCCGCCGGCCTGCCGCTGCCCACTTCGCCGCCGCTACCCACTCCGCCGCTCTCTCTCGCCGCTGTCCCCTCTACCCTAACCTTGCCGTTCTCCCTTGCCGCTGTCCCCTCCGCCGCTCTCTCTCCCCCACGATTTATTTTTGGGCTAATATCATATATGAGTCTAAACTTTATCACTTGTACCAGATATAAGTCCAACCTTTTTTTTTGTCAGATATCAGTCCAAACTTTTTAAAAAGTCCACATATGAGTCCAACCTTTTTTTTTGTCATATAAAAGTCTAAACTTTTTTTGTGTCCACATAAGAGTCTAAAATTTTTTTTTACAGTAAAAAAGTCTCACTGACGTGGACAATGCGGAGAGTCCACGTGGCAGCGAATGTGGCAGCCACGTCATTCCAGCCTCTCTCTCTCTCTCTCTCTCTCTCTCTCTCTCTCTGTCTCTCTCTCTCTCTCTCTCTCTCTCTCTCTCTCTCTCCGCCTCACTCTCTCTCTCTCTCCGCCTCACTCTCTCTCTCTCTCCGCCTCACTCTCCTTCCCCTCCCCTCGCCCGCCCGTCTCACCCTCCCTCCCTCCCTCCCTCACCCTCCCTCCCTCCCTCCCTCCCTCCCCCGCCTCACTCTCCCTCCCCTCCCCTCGCCCGCCCGTCTCACCCTCCCTCCCGTCTCACCCTCCCTCCCCCGCCTCACTCTCCCTCCCCTCCCCTCGCCCGCCCGTCTCACCCTCCCTCCCGTCTCACCCTCCCTCCCCCGCCTCACTCTCCCTCCCCTCCCCTCGCCCGCCCGTCTCACCCTCCCTCCCTCCCTCCCTCCCTCCCTCCCTCCCTCCCTCCCCTCCCTCCCCCCGCCTCACTCTCCCGCCCTCCCTCCCTCCCCCCCAACTGTCTGGCACGCCCTCACTCTCCCTCCCTCCCTCCCCTCCCTCCCTCGCCCTCCCTCCCTCCCGCACCTGTCTCGCACGCCCTCCCTCCCCCGCCTCACTCTCCCTCCCCCGCCTCACTCTCCCTCCCTCCCCTCCCTCCCTCCCCCGCCTCACTCTCCCGCCCTCCCTCCCTCCCCTCCCTCCCTCCCTCACTCTCCCTCCCTCCCTCCCTCCCTCCCTCCCTCCCCCGCCTCACTCTCCCGCCCTCCCTCCCTCCCCTCCCTCCCTCCCTCCCTCCCCCGCCTCACTCTCCCTCCCCTCCCTCCCTCCCTCCCTCCCTCCCTCCCTCCCCCGCCTCACTCTCCCTCCCCTCCCCTCGCCCGCCCGTCTCACCCTCCCTCCCGTCTCACCCTCCCTCCCTCCCCCGCCTCACTCTCCCTCCCCTCCCCTCGCCCGCCCGTCTCACCCTCCCTCCCTCCCCCCGCCTCACTCTCCCTCCCCTCTCTCGCCCGCCCGTCTCACCCTCCCTCCCCTCCCTCCCTCCCTCCCTCCCTCCCCTCCCTCCCTCCCCCAACTGTCTGGCACGCCCTCACTCTCCCTCCCTCCCTCCCCTCCCTCCCTCCCTCACTCTCCCTCCCTCCCTCCCTCCCTCCCCCGCCTCACTCTCCCGCCCTCCCTCCCCTCCCCCGCCTGTCTCGCCCGCCCGTCTCACCCTCCCTCCCCTCCCTCCCTCCCTCCCTCTCCCGCCCTCCCTCCGTCCCCCACCTGTCTCGCACGCCCTCACGGGTTGTCCTCCTCACGCTCTTCGCATTTCTTCTTCCTATTCCACCAAATGGGGCTCAAAGAGAAGCAGAAAGCGCAGAGAAAGAAGGGCGAGGTGTGGGGATACGCAAGCAGCTTCACCAGTCGCTTCTCCAGCAATCTTCCATGGAAGGAGACGTTGACTATGCGCTACAAGGCGGATTCTCTCTCCGGCGAAGGAAATGTTTGCGACTACTTCGTCGACAAGTTTGGAGCCGAGTTTAAAAGCAAGGGGTATGCAGATGAGAGAGAAGGGGGATGGGTTAGACGTGAAAGAGAGAGGGAGAGAGGTGGTTGAGTGCGACGAGAGAGAAACGGGTGAGGCGAAAAAGAGATGGAGAGAAGCAAGGATGACTGAGTGAGAGACAAGAGAGAGATAGGGGCGAGACACTAGGAGAGATAGCTGATGAGGAGAGTGGTAGATGTAGGAGACAGATATGTAGAATTAGAGAGAGAGAGAGAGAGGGGAATGTAGAAGAATAGATAGCAGCTACACGCCATTATTTACTTTCTCCCTCTAACCGTTTCACTGTTTCTTTCTATCCAGGCAGACGTACCAGGAGTACTGCAAGGCGGTCTCGAACGTAGCTCTGGGGACTATGGAGCTGCTGGCGGCGAGCTTAGGCTTAAAGAAGACGACATTCCGGTCCTTATACGAAGACCACGACTCTCTCCTGCGCCTCAACTACAACCCCCAGATGCCTCAAACCCTAACCTCACCCTCGGCACAGGCCCCCCACTTCGATCCCAGCTCTCTCACCATTCTCCAGCAGGACGAAGTCAAGGGCCTCCAAGTCTTCTCCAATAACTGTTGGTGGACTGTCCGCCCTCACCCTAATGCCCTCGTCGTCAACATCGGGGACACTTTTACGGTAACCTAATTTTCTTTCTCTCTCTTTCTCTCTCTTGGTCTGATGTCCCTGCGACAGGCGTTGTCGAACAGGGAGATACAAGGGGTGTCTCCACAGAGTGGCGGTGAACAGTACACAGCCCAGAACTTCGATATCCTTCTTCCTCTCGCCGGCTATGGATAAGATTCTGAGTCCGCCGGAGGAGCTCGTGGGCGAGGAGCATCCGAGAAAAATACAGAGATTTTTACTTGGGCGGAGTTTCTGGACTTTACTCAGAATCACCATCGCCCTGATCAGGAAACTCTTGAGCTCTTGGCCAAGATCGATGCTGGAGCTCCCGTGCCAGCTTCTGCATGAGCGCAGTCTCGTGGGCATGATTTTTGCTTTTGCTTTTTGAACGAATAAGTCGTCATTCGGGACTCTCGTTTGCGCCGAATTGACAAATGACATGGGAGGTTTCAAAAATTTTTGCTCAATTTGCTTAGTTTTACTTGTGCAAGACGTGGACGCTTTTAACTGTCGCTTAAGTTTCTTGAGGCGGGGGAGGGTGAGACGGGCGGGCGAGACAGGCGGGGGAGGGGAGGGAGAGTGAGGCGGGGGGAGGGAGGGAGGGAGGGAGGGAGGGAGGGAGGGGAGGGAGAGTGAGGCAGGGGGAGGGAGGGAGGAGGGAGGGAGGGAGGGAGAGTGAGGCGGGGGAGGGAGGGAGAGGGAGGGAGGGAGGGCGGGAGAGTGAGGCGGGGGAGGGAGGGAGGGGAGGGAGGGAGAGTGAGGCGGGGGAGGGAGGGCGTGCGAGACAGGTGCGGGAGGGAGGGAGGGCGAGGGAGGGAGGGGAGGGAGGGAGGGAGAGTGAGGGCGTGCCAGACAGTTGGGGGAGGGAGGGAGGGCGGGAGAGTGAGGCGGGGGGAGGGAGGGGAGGGAGGGAGGGAGGGAGGGAGGGAGGGGAGGGAGGGTGAGACGGGCGGGCGAGGGGAGGGGAGGGAGAGTGAGGCGGGGGGAGGGAGGGAGGGAGGGAGGGAGGGAGGGAGGGGAGGGAGAGTGAGGCGGGGGGAGGGAGGGAGGGAGGGAGGGAGGGGGAGGGAGGGAGGGCGGGAGAGTGAGGCGGGGGAGGGAGGGAGGGGAGGGAGGGAGAGTGAGGCGGGGGAGGGAGGGCGTGCGAGACAGGTGCGGGAGGGAGGGAGGGCGAGGGAGGGAGGGGAGGGAGGGAGGGAGAGTGAGGGCGTGCCAGACAGTTGGGGGAGGGAGGGAGGGCGGGAGAGTGAGGCGGGGGAGGGAGGGGAGGGAGGGAGGGAGGGAGGGAGGGAGGGGAGGGAGGGTGAGACGGGCGGGCGAGGGGAGGGGAGGGAGAGTGAGGCGGGGGAGGGAGGGGTGAGACGGGAGGGAGGGTGAGACGGGCGGGCGAGGGGAGGGGAGGGAGAGTGAGGCGGGGGAGGGAGGGTGAGACGGGAGGGAGGGTGAGACGGGCGGGCGAGGGGAGGGGAGGGAGAGTGAGGCGGGGGAGGGAGGGAGGGAGGGTGAGGGAGGGTGAGACGGGAGGGAGGGTGAGACGGGCGGGCGAGGGGAGGGGAAGGAGAGTGAGGCGGAGAGAGAGAGAGAGTGAGGCGGAGAGAGAGAGAGAGAGAGAGAGAGAGAGAGAGAGAGAGAGAGAGAGAGAGAGGCTGGAATGACGTGGCTGCCACATTCGCTGCCACGTGGACTCTCTGCATTGTCCACGTCAGTGGGACTTTTTTACTGTAAAAAAAAAATTTAGACTCTTATGTGGACACAAAAAAAGTTTAGACTTTTATATGACAAAAAAAAAGGTTGGACTCATATGTGGACTTTTTAAAAAGTTTGGACTGATATCTGACAAAAAAAAAGGTTGGACTTATATCTGGTACAAGTGATAAAGTTTAGACTCATATATGATATTAGCCCTTTATTTTTTCCCTCGGCTGACGAGGCGGCCAGGTGGCTTCCATCCCCGTCAGCCTCCGCCGTGGACTCTACGTCAATGCATAGTGGACTCTCCTGCAAAAGATTGGGGTAGCATTTTCGAGTCCCCTACAAAAGATACATGAATTGATTGGCTTTTGTGACAGATAAATCGCCTTTTTTTATCTTAATGACGTTTACATGTTTTCATTTTTTAATTAATTCATTGGATCGGTCCCATGGTTAGGTTTAGGGTTTTAAGTTGGAACAGGGGCAAGACGACGGCCGCAACCGAGAACTGAGAATCCTGTCTTCAGAATATCTCTCCTGCTTCGGATCGTCCAAGATCGCCTTCATCAATTTGCTCAGCTATTAGAAAGATTGAGCTCCAAATCCCAGGTCCATAACCCAGCTAGTATCAGTATCAATCTGTTTTCTGTCTGTGCTTCAATCCATGATTTTTCTAAATATTTTGTTTTATCTTTCAGAGAAGTTTTTTGTTTGGTTTAGATCGAGCTAGTTCCCGTGCTATATCCTCCCTTCTCTTCTCCACCATGGCCGTCTTCCTTGATGCCGCCACAGTCCGCTCCCTCCTCCCCTTCTCAGTCGTCCTCACCCACCTCCAGTCCTCCCTCCCATCAACCTCCGTCCAAATTCCTCCCCGCCAGATCTTCCCCTTAAACCCCTCCTCTCTCTCTCCCTCCTCCCTTCTTCTCATGCCCGCCTGGTCCTCTTCCTTCATCGGCGTCAAGCTCGTCACTTCCTTCCCTTCAAACTCCTCCCTCAACCTTCCCGGCGTCCACGCCGTCTTCTCTCTCTTCGACGCCGCCACCGGCGCCGCTGTCGCCGCCATGGAAGGCACGCAGCTGACGCTCATCCGCACCGCCGTTGTCTCTGCTCTAGCATCCAAGTTCCTCTCCAGAGAAGACTCGAAAACTCTTCTAATGGTCGGCGCCGGAAAACTTGCCGGCGATCTTATCCGAGCTCACGTTTTAGTCCGGCCGTCGATCTCTCGCGTTTTAGTCTGGAACCGTTCTCTGGAGAAGGCACTTCAGCTCGTGGGTCAACTCAGAGGAGAAACCCAGTTTAAGGAACTTGAGGTTTTGGTGGCTGAGGCGTTGACCGAGGAGACTTTACGCGCGGCCGACATCATCAGCTGCGCTACGAGCTCCAATGAGCCGTTGATTATGGGGAGGTGGATGAAGGAAGGGGCGCATTTGGATCTCGTGGGCTCGTTCACTGCTTCGATGAGGGAGTGTGATGACGCGGCGTTGACCAGGGGGAAGGTGTTCGTGGATAGTTCAGCGGCGCTGGAGGAGGCTGGGGAGCTGTTGGGGGCTTTCAGCAGGAGGGTGATGTCGAAGGAGGACGTGGGGGGAACCTTGGTTGACTTGATTGCAGGGAGGGTTGTGGGGAGAAGTGGGAGAGAGGAGTTGACGGTGTTTAAATCTGTTGGGTCAGCGCTGGTTGACCTGTTAGCAGCTCAGTTTGCTTATGAGCGCTTCTTGGCTGGAGCGCGTTGACTTGTGGGTTGTGGGGAGAAGTGGGAGAGAGGAGTTGACGGTGTTTAAATCTGTTGGGTCAGCGCTGGTTGACCTTTTGGCAGCTCAGTTTGCTTATGAGCGCTTCTCGGCTGGAACGCGTTGACTTATGGGTCTTCCTCCGTTCCCTTCTCTTTGACGGGTAAAGCTTCGGTATTTAGAACTGGTTCCTGTCTTCACTGATGCGACGGAGAATCAGCCGGCTCTTAGAGAAATCCTTAATTAGAGAGCATCGTTGACTTGTTGGCCTTGTTGACTTATTGGTCCCATTGAGGTGAACTTTGTGGAGACCGAGGCTCATGGATTGTAGAGAGAAGCCAAGGGAAGTAGGGAGCAGAGAGTAGAGCTCTGGGAGTCAGGACTGCGAGCAATAGGACTCAATTGAGGCTGATAGGGATTGAGGAGTGAATCAATCTGAAGGGAGTAGAGAGCTAGGAGCAAGTTTTTCGAGTTGACCCGTGAATTACGAGACAAGTTGTGTGGGATATAGAAGATATCTAAAGAGTTGACTTGGTCAACGATGAGTGCACGACACTCAAATTGGATATGGGAGTACGACGATTGTCTAGTATTCGCTAGCAGTTGTTTACATAAATGGTTAGACACTTGGGGACGTAAGGTTACCTCCCCGAGCCGAGGTAAAGACTTTTGAACGAGTCGAGTCATGAGATGAGTGCATAATTATTAAAAAAAATCCAATATTTAGATAACTAATTCACTCCTCCCCTCTTAGTTATTCGTCACCCAATTCTAAACTAGTAATTGGTTTAGAGCCTAACTCACACCATTAGTCATGATCAATTGGCAAGCAGTTCTATCACGGATGATAGAAATTTTGTTCGACATCCGAAAGCTAGATTTGAATACTCGACATATTAAAAAAGATAGCATTGGTTGTGGGAAATGACTACTCGGGTTCTAAGGAAATCCTCGGAGGAGTCTTACATAGGCGAAAAATCACTTGATGATAATTCAAAAGAATTATTCATGCCATTGATGGAGGAAAATCAGTTCTACTGAGTCTCTAGCCTCTGTATAGCAAAGCAAATTTGGGGTAGCTTATAACTTTTATACATGGGTAGACCACCATCGGACAACACCAAATTGATTATCTCAAAATTTGAGATTAGACTAGATAAAGACACATCAAGAAAAGGAGGAGCCCATTACCCTTCATGGCAAGTAGTCTTGATTAGAATATGATGGCAAGATAGCATTGGAACAATAGGAAAACTATGCGAACGATGATGATGTGTGTTTTACGTGCAGCAACTCGGGGCATGTAGTAGATAATTGTCCAATACTTGATAAGATAAACATTATATCATCTTGGTTGAAAAAGATGATGAACTCTAGGGACTTTCAAGATTTATGTTTTCTAGAAAATTTCTCACAAACTTATTTTACAAACACCCAAAACTATATTCCATGACATAGTTCTTGATTGAAATGCTCTATTGCATATTATCCACTAGTTGTTCAATTTGAGCCAAAGTTTGTGAGTTTCTTGGTGTGATCTTAAACCTAGTTGTCATGTTATTGTTAAATTGAGACTTGGATTCTAGGTGAAAGAAGAGATTTCTCCGAGGGAAAAATATTGAGGGAGTAATAAAGTCAAAAAGCAAGTATAGAAAGGTTTTTCATTGTATTGTGAGTGTCTACATCTCTCATCCACATCCTACATCTTGTGTCTACGTGAGCTTCTTGTTAGCTATCTTTTTCAATTGCTTACTATTCCTTAGGGATGTGAAATTTTTATTGCGGGTCATGATCATTGCTATTAGATCGATGGTCAATCATCCTTAAGATCAAAGCAATTTTAGGGCTCAAAAGGGAGCTGAAGAGAGGTGACAATAAAGGAAGATTCGGAGGTGGATCATTAAAATAAGAACACTGAGAGAGAGAGAGGTCACTTGGTCCATTGATCTGTCTATCTTCTAATCAACTGTTTAAATATCAATGATAGTATCGATGTACTTATCGATCAACTAGTCAAAAATCTAAGCATATATCTGTTAATCCTCCAATTTTCTATTTATCTCTTTATTTACCTTGTGTCCTTTGTGAGCCGTCCATTTCATTCAGGCTGATCGGACGGTTCATGGCGGCATAAGGTCAAGACCCATCATTATTTTGGGATTTTGGGCCTTTAAAATACTTTGGATTATTTTCTAACAAGGCCCCATAAAAAAAATTATTCAATTAAATAACTGAAATACTCTCTATCATTCCGTTTAAATGGGCCTAGAAGGTAGGCCCATTCATGTTTGGTGAGTTTAGTTCTATGTAGGGTTTGACTACCGTCATCCGGTACGTCATCCAGTACCGGTATCTCCCGATACCGTCATCCTCTTACCTATACCCAGTACCCGATACCGTCATCCAATTCTAGATGATGGTTATCGGATTACTATGGAGTTCCGGTGTGGTACTGGATGTTAATAGTACCGTTCCGGTATGGGGAGAAAATAAAGAATAACAGAGAGGGAAGAAAATGATTAGTTTCCGGACTCGCTGGACTTCCGCTCCGAAACCCTATGCAAAGTGCAGAGCTGAGGGGCCCCTCACATGGAAAAAGATCGTTCGTTGATTACAAACGCCAATCTGATGTCGTTCTGGGAAGTATATGATCGAACAGGTCAGTGGGTGAGTCATTCCGAAACTTGAGTGGGCTTGAGCAAAATCGACGTATTTCTGCAGACAAGACGGACAGTTTTCAGCAGACCAATGTATTGGCCGCAATGAACATGAAGAAGCGGTCACAAGCTGAAGATATCTTATTAATATTACTTCTGTAATGGTAGTTTCAATCACTTACTAATTTTCAATCTCATTCTTCTTCTTCATATGTGCTTGGCCTCAGAAGTCAACCCACCGTCGTCAGGGTGCGCAAGGAGGATTTCTGTCATCCATCGATTGGACTAGTCCGGTCTCCGGTCTATTTTTGTACTGAACTGCGGAAGTGCCAAGTGTGAAGTGCATAGCTGACTCGCTGAGGATTTGCGGAAACTAGAGACTATCTGAGGATTTGCGGAAACTAGAAACTAGCTGAGGAATGAGGATTAGCTGAGGATTTGCGGAAAGTTCGACACTACGATGGTATTAGGATTTAGATATCTTATTAAGTTTAAACCGATATCGGATATCGATATCCGATATATATCCAAACTTTTGACCGTTAGAAGATGTCGGTATCGAATATCGATATCGGAACCCGATACCGACATCCAGAAACCGATACCGACATGTGGATGTCGGTATCGGGTACTGTTTGGGACCCTAAAAGTACCCGATACCGTTACCGTAACAGATACTGGTATTCGATACCCGTATCTGAACGGTCGAAGCCTAGTTTTATGCAGCCTCAGGCGACTGTCAATCATAGAACCTTGATTCCTGATTGAATTGATCAGACGGTCTATGATAGCTGATTGGCACTCCTGCACATGACGTCATCAGATTGGCATGGGACCCATTTTCTTGTGACAGCTGGCGGACGTCCAGTTTTGTCGCCGCGCCTTTGAGACGATACTATCCGATCGGCTAAAAGAGGAAAGACAGAAATGCCCTCTATATCAGTTTCATATATCATTTTTTCCGTCGTTCGCTCCCCAGAGAATGCACTGCGGAGATTCCGCGAGCTCCGAAAATGGAAACCGGCGAGATCGAGAAACCTTCCACTTCAGAGGACGCTCAATCTCTATCTCAACCGCTCCTCTTCAAACCCCCGCATTCTCAAGATCTCTCACAGATAGAAGAATCCACTGTAAAACCCTCCATTTCACCGGAAGAAGAATCTCTAAATTATCCCCCAATTACCCTCAATTCCGGCCCTAGACAATTCCGCGACTTAATATTTTGCATCTTATTTCTATTCTTGGTAATCGCCACCTTTGTTTTTGGAATCTGCGCTTCAGCTCTCCGGAACCCAAATTATTCCAGAGTGTCCTCCTTTTCCTTCGATTTCAATTCTTCTTCGTGCGTGCTCTCTAGGGTTCGCTCCTCTGATTCCCCACTCTATCTGGATTCTTCCCCCCTGGCGAATTATCTAGTTGTAACTCTTGTTATCACTTTGATTCTGAGTCTCCCAATTTTATTTCTTGTCCTCTGGCTTTTGAAGAAATTTCCCAAGCAAATTGTTTACGGATCAACCCCTTTCTTTGTGATTATTCCCACCCTCCTTAATGTTTACGGGTTTGTTGCTTGCACTCTGAAGGAAAATTGTAGGGAATCTTTTCCTCTTGCTTACAGAGTCATTGTATTGATCTTTGTTTTTCTCATAATTGGTGTAATTGCCTGGATAATTTTTGTAAATTGGCATCGGATTGAGCTGACTAGCAAAATTTTGGGCTCTGCTGCTCATGCATTGTCCCAAAATCTTGGGCTTTTAGCTGTTCTTCCTTCTCTGACATTGGCTCTCCTAGTGTTATACGTTCCAGTGGTAGTTTTCTTGGTGTTTGCTGCACAGAATGGAAAGATTGTGCCAAAGAATTCCACCGAAGGTTACCACTGCGTGTGGAAGCAGCACAACTGGGTTCCTGCGTACTTTGCTTTGGCAATTCTCACAATGCTGTGGTCATTGACAGCGATGATAGAAGCGCAAGTGTATGTTGTCAGCGGAACAATCGCGCGGTGGTATTTCTGTAGTGAGGATGATAGACCTCACAGAACGATAAGGAATTCATTGAGGTAATGGATGATTGGAATGTATATCAGAATCGTAGATAATTTCTGTAAATAGTAAGGAATTGTTTAAAGGTTTATTTTAATCTCTCCTGCAGAAATGCCTTCGGCCCATCATTTGGTACGGTATGTTTCTCTGGTTTGGTAATGTCTGTCATCCGTGTCATCCGTGCCATTTATGATACTGGCAAACAAGATGATAGGCCACACGGGATCATCAACATGATGCTTAAGTGTTGTGCTGACTTTCTTTTGTCTGGTGTCCATTTCGTCAACAAATTCACAATCAATTTTGCTGCCATAACTGGTGAAGGGTACTGTTCTTCGGCGAAGATGGCATACGAACTCCTGAAACGCAATCTTCTCTCTGCCGTCTTTGTGGAGACCATCTCCACCCGTATACTGGTTGGCATCAATTTGGTTCTTTCTTCGGTATACACCATTGTGGTGAGTTTATTCGAGCATTTTAGTTCAAATTGTTGGAATTTGTAATGAATTCCCTTTTTTGAGTCGAAAAATTGAATATAGCATTTATCCTTTTGAGTCCCTAGTTCAAATAAATGAGTACATGAGGAGGGTTTTCCAAGCCTAAGACCCCAGCTAAGAGAGAAGGGAAGTTTGGATTCAGTGATCCTATCGGCAATCTCAATCTTACCGTAGGCCTTGTTGATCCAGATCGACAGTCTGTTGATCCAGTTTGATTAGGCCTTTTCTTGGTTTTTGGATATGATCTGATGGCAAAGAACTGAATTATGGCCGTAGATTGAATATTTGTCGACCAGTTCAACAGATTGTTGAGGATGATTCAGAAGAGGCCTGTCAATCGAAGCATCGTACATGAGTTGGTGTGGATCGAATCAACAATGATCAAGGTTGGATCGTTGATTTGATCAGGATTGGCCTTCCCTTCCAGCTAATACTACTGGGGTCAAAGTCCTGATTCTCCTATTAGGGCTATTGTCACACTATATAGAGGAGAAACTGTAGCCATTAGTTGAGAGTCAGGAGTCCTAGCATAATTCTATTATGGTTTTTCCCCAAACAAGAATCTTCTTAATCATTTCTTTCGTCATGTCGACATCGCAGGTGTGGGTCATTCTGAGGTCATTGAGCTTGTCCGGTGTGAGCTCATATGTGGTGGCCGGTTCATCATTTATTCTTCTGCTGGCAGCTATAGGCTTCTTGATTCATGTCTTGGATGAGGTAATCGAAACAGTATATGTGTGTTTTGCTATCGATAGAGACAAAGGAGAAGTCTCCAAGCAAGAAGTTCACTCTATATATGTACTTCTCCCCATTAGTCGTAGCAGCCGTGCTATCCTTCCTCCGAGGAGCCCTGTACTTGTTTGACCAATCCCAGTTTAACAGTCTAAGATTGAATCCCTCCAGTTCAATTATTGTTTTTTAACCTTGTTGGAGTCTCAATAATGTCATTGTTGAGTAGTGAGACAATCAGTGTAGATATAGCTGGTATATTTCACAATTTCTTCTGTCGTGGTGGAAACACTTTTTTGTCATCGCAGTATATCTAGTCAGTAATTTTTGGGTAGAAATGGAGCACACGAAAGAATACTTTGAAGTTTTCCAACTTTGGATTGCTGTTCTTAGCACAACTAAAACTATATCTTACAACTAACTTAGTTCTTGTTCTAGGCCTCATAAATTCATAGCTTCAATTATTTTTCGTAGATTTAGAATGGAAAGAGTCTAAAACCTAGTTGTCTGATAACATGATAATGAGATCCATCCAATACCAAGGGATGTTCCAACCTTCAACAGTGTCAGTGAGTGAGAAGTGGGGCTTTAGAAGTCATTACAAACCTGTGAGTAGGGTAAGGGTGATTGAATGAAAGTCTCTGCATTTTCAGATTTTTTTTTATTTCCCTAGTATTTCAATCATTTTTTCAGTAAGATTTTCAGGAAATTTTCCTATGTACAAGAAGAATATAGCGATGCAAAATAAAGCTTTCAACCAATTGAATCGAAAGGAAATTGTGAGGAAGAATCCTCCATCTTTTATGCACTTATGCATTTTCTCGCCATATTTGAATGCAAAGACTTATACAACGGTAATGCAACAAAATATCTAATGATAATGCAAAGATTTGTACAAAAAATCTGGTTAAAATAAATCTGTGCAAAAAATTTATACTAAAAATAATAGCACAACTCATGATGTGTCCATTGCACTAAGTTTATTTTTTTATTATTCGATCATTCCATTGATTATCTATCATCAGTGTCTCATCACTGATGGTTATATGATCAGCCATACTCAACATATGAGTTGCACTAGATAGTGTTATTATTTACGGATAATTTAATGTCCTTCTCGAATATCTCACGAATATGAATGTTTAGAACATATATTTAAAGACTAGTGATCACTATATTATGATCTTATCATAATTCACTTAGTAATTACACATGTTCATAGACTTCATTTCAAATATTACATGTGAATAATAATAATTAAATTTTATTTCACTGAATATAAATAAGATACATGAAAATGTGATTGGCTTATAGGCCACATAATATCTATCATAACATCGGCTTGAATCCACAAAGCTTTACTCTTCAAGAAGGGTTAGAGTCTGAATCCATAGAATTAAACTTTTGAACCCTTGAATCCACAAGTACAGGATTAGTATCGAAAAGGAAGAACACTAAACAAGAAAGAAAGCAGAGCTCAAAAAAAGGAATAATTTTAATTATGTTTTTTAGGGTTATAAGAATAATTTTATATAAGACTCAAAAAGTGAAGATTCGTCTAAATGATAAAACCCTTGAAAAGATATATTAAAAGCCTTCAAAATATAACTAAAAAACTGGCAAAAAAATGTAAAGCTTCTGGGCCAGTCACACCTTTGAAGAGAGATATTTGGAGATTCTATCACAAATATTTGTGTTTCTCCCCTGGCCCAATTAGCCCGTAAAAAGATGGGAAATCCAGAAATTATTTGAGATCTGTGGTTATGACGTCATCAGATTAGCATGGGACCCATTTCCCTATGCCAGCTGGCAGACGATATTTTCTGACGTCGTCAAACGTCCGGTTTTGTCGGAAGTCCGTGTCGTCCGACATCCAGTTTTTTTTCCAAACGTCCGTCTCGTCCGACGTCCCGTTTTTTCCAAACGTCCATGTCGTCCGACGTCCCGTTTTTTCAACGTCCGACTCTGTCGAACATCCAGCTTTCAAAACGTCCGACTCTGTCAAACGTCCATTTTCTTAGAACTTTCGAATTTGTCAAACGTCCATTTTTTTTCAAACGTCCGCTTCAGAAATGAACTTCGTACTGGTTTCATGCATCATTTTCCCCCGCGTTGACTCCCCAATCTCTGCGCTGGGGAGATTTCGCGAGCTCCGAAAATGGCAAGCCGCGAGATCGAGAGGCCTTCCTCTTCAGACGACTCTCAGTCTCTATTTCAATCGCTCCTCTTCAAACGCCCGCAGTCTCATGATCCGTCAGGGATCCAAGAACGCGCTGTAAACCCCTCCTTTATTTCTCCGGAAGAAGAATCTCTCAACTATCCCCCGATTTCCCTCAATTCCGGCCCTCGACAATACCGCGACTCAGAATTTTCCATCTTATTTGAATTCCTGGTAATCGCCACCTTTGTTCTTGGAATCTGCGCTTCAGCTCTCCGAAACCCAAATTATTCCAGAGTGTCCTCCTTTTCCTACGATTTTAATTCTTCTTCGTGCGTGCTCTCAGGCGTTCGCTCCCCTGATTCCCCACTTTATCTGGATTCTTCCCCCCTGCCGAATTATCTCGTTTTAACTCTTGTGATCACTTTGATACTTTGTCTCCCAATTTTATTTCTTGTCCTCTGGCTTTTGAATAAATTTTCCAAGCAGATTGTTTACGGATCAATCCCGATCTTCTTCATTATTCCCACCCTCCTCAGTGTTTACTGCTTTGTTGCTTGCTCTTTGACGGAAAATTGTAGGGGATCATATCCTCTTAGTACCAGACTCGGCGTACTGATCTTCGTTTTCATCGCAATTGGAGTAATCGCCCGGTCAACTGTTGTAAATTGGCATCGGGTTGAGCTGACTAGCAAAATTTTGGGCACCGCTGCTCGTGCACTGTCCCAGAATCTTGGGCTCTTCTAGTATTTTACGTTCCGGTGGTAGTTTTCTTGGTGTTTGCAGCACAGAATGGAAAGATTGTGCCAGAGAATTCCACCGAAGGTTATCAATGTGTGTGGAAGCCGCAAAACTGGGTTCCTGCGTACTTTGCTTTGGCAATTCTCACAATGCTGTGGTCATTGACGGTGATGATAGAAGCTCAAGTGTATGTTGTCAGTGGAACAATCGCTCGGTGGTATTTCTGTGGCGAGGATGAGAGACCGCGCGGGACGATAGGGAATTCGTTGAGGTAATGGATGATTGGGAATGTATATCAGAATCATAGATAATTTCTGTGAATGGTAAAGAATTGTTCAAAGGATGATTTTTTAATCTCTTCTGCAGTAATGCCTTCGGCCCGTCATTTGGTACAGTATGTTTCTCTGGTTTGGTAATGGCGGTCGTCCGTCTCATCCGTGGCATTCTTGATACGCCGAATCAAGATGATAGGCCGCACGGGATCATCTGGGTGCTGCTCAAGTGTTCGGCTCACTTTCTTTTGTCTGCCGTCGATTTTATCAACAAATTCACCATCAAAATTGCTGCTATAACTGGCGAAGATTACTGTTCTTCGGCGAAGATGTCATTTGCACTCCTGACACGCAGTCTTCTCTCTGTCGTCTTTGTCGAGACCTTGTCCATCGGTATACTGGTTGGCATCAGTTTCGTTCTTTCTTCGGTATACGCCGTTGTGGTGAGTTTTTTCAAGCATTTTAGTTCAAATTTTTGGAATTTGGAATGAATTCCCTTTTCCAAGCCTAAGACCCCAGTGATCCTACCAGCAATCTCAATGTTAGCCAAGGCCTTGTCGATCCAGATCGACAGTCCAACAATCCAGATTGATTAGGCCTTTTCTTGGTGTTTGGATGTGATCTGATGGCAAAGAACGGAATGATTCCTAGAATGAACACTTCGTCGATCAGATCGACAGACTGGTGAGCATGATTCAGAAGAGGCCTGTCAATCCAAGCGTCGAATCAACATCGATCAAGGGTGGATTGTTGATTTGGTCACGATTGGCCTTCGCCGCCAGCAAAATTCTAGCATAATTATTTTCTGGCTTTTCCCCCGAACAAGAATCTGCTTAATCATTTCTTTCCTCATGTGGAAATTGCAGGTGTGGGTAATGCTGAGATCATTCAGCAATGCCGGTGCGAACTCGAATGTGGTGGCTGGTTCATCATTTGTTCTTCTGATGGCAGCTCTGAGCGTCTTGATTCATCTCCTGAATGAGGTAATCGAAACAGTTTATTTGTGTTATGCTATCGATAAAGACAAAGGAGAAGTCTCCAAGCAAGAAGTCCACTCTGTGTATGTACTTCTCCCCGTTAATGGTAGCCGCCCTCCACTGGTTTGATCAATCTCAGTTTATCAGTCTAAGAGTGAACCTTGCTAGAGTCTCAATGATGCCATGGTTGAGTAGTGAGACGAAACAGTGTAGATATAGCTGGTATATTTCACAGTTTCTTCTGTCATGGTGGAAACACTTTTTTTTTGTCATGGTAGCATCTCTAGTCAGTAATTTTTGGGTAGAAATGGAGCACACGGAATATTTAATCTAGGGTAGAAAATGGTTGATTCCATCTCTCTGAGTATCGATTAATTTGATAATAGGCAAATGATCTCAAATTCTACTCCAAGCTTACTTGTCCTCTTCATGATCCGATTGTCTCAAAAAAATTCATTTCATTGTCAGATTGCAGACTTTTATTATTTTAAAAATACATTTTTCATCATTATGTGGAGAGAGAGATACTGAAAATCATCATTGATGTTATGCTCATATGGATCAATGTTTGTGACTCCTTTTGATTATCGAATGTTTTAAAGTGATCGACGTAAGAATGTTACTAAAACTTGATTGTGGGTGGCAAAAGAAGTTCTCCACACATGTGAGCTCAACATCTGACTGATATGAACATACTCTTGATCCAATCGGTTCAAATATTAAGTTTTTAAATTTTTCTAGATTTTTCAAGAACAAAAAACTAGTTTTCTCTGTTTATAAATTGATCTGACTACAATCGGGTTTCATCAAGAATATCTCCATGATTATTTATATAGTCCCTACAATGCTCCAATAGACTTACTTGGTTGACTTAGTCGATTTGACTCTTGCATCAAGCTTTCAGGCAAATTCATGATTTTATATGGCTTCTTATGATCATCATTCTGCAAATATTGAAGCAATTGGCCTTGCTTATATTTTGATCATGTGTTCAAGTCCATTCGATTAAAACATATTCATCCTTGAATCTTTCATGAAATTTGTAGAATCAAGCAATGGAAAATAAAATGATCAACCAAATGAATAAAAATCAAATAATGACAAAAATCCTCCACCTAAATTGCACTAATTAAAATTCATGAATGTTTAATACCACATTTTAATGCATCTATACACACACTCATATAATTATAATGAATTAAAAATAAATACCGATAATGCTGGGACTTGTATAATGCCTCTTTCATATTTGAGATAATGCAAAGGGTAATCATACACTATTCAAAGAAAATCTTTCAGACCCAAGAACACAATGCTCATGAGATATCCATTAGTGATCAGATTCACAAGAGAGGTGGCAGCTAGGGAATTGCGATTAGTGATCAGATCTGATCGACGCATTGAATGCCCTGATCTGATCACTGATCACACAAGATTGGTATCAATTAGTCATTAATTAGAAGTAGATGACGACTCAAGTGATTAAATCTGCAACGAGATCAATGTCCACTCCATAAATAATGATCAAATCAATGGTCAGATCATGGTATTTCTTTTCTCAAATTTTTCAGAATTTAGTCCTTTCATTTAAATTTTTTGTCTATTTTTTGGGGTGATCATTGATCACATCGACGATCATAGATCATCCACAATTAATAAGATCGAACTTCATCTACATGAATCGTATCGATGGACAACAATCACTACGAGGATCATGTCATCACAAGGATGAATACCCATCAATCTGATTCAGATCATCATCCATAGGTCGATCAATACCATCAATCAACCAAGGATTGATCAAGATCGCAACAATTATGATCGGTTCACAGTTCTCATGTAGTCCAAGGTCCACAAAGTCCACAATATTTAGCACATTTAAAGCTTATCAGGCCTGATAGCATTTACTTTTTGGACACTTAAAAGCCCATTTCATCTTTTGGCCAACCCTTCACATTCTGACACATATATAAGGCCTCCATTCTAATCCTCAAAGACAAAGCTGAAGTTATTCCTTTTCGAGAGCTTTGTTTCTTCCCTTCAAGTGTTCTCCCACTGCAGAGTGCTCTAGTGCTTGTAGATTCAAGCATTCAAGCATAACCCATTGCAAATTCAAGCATCAAAGAGATTGAACAAGAGTTTGCATCCAGAGGAAATCCCAAACCCTAAATACTTTTTCGGCCTTACCTTCAAGGGAAAGTTGAATCTCATTTATTTATCTTCAACTTTTCATCTTCTAACCTCGAGTGTAAGTACAAAGTGACCTAGACAAATGTCTTTCATGTCCTTTGAGGATCTTCCTCTCCATTCTATGTTCTGCATTGTATGCATGTGTACATGAACAGATCAAAGCCTACCTCTGCTTAAGTAGTTGCCTTTTTCTCCTGAACCAGCCGTGGTAGCTCTCACTTTGATGGAGAAAGAAGAGCACGTAACCTCTCAAATATTACTGGATATTGAAGTAAAACGATCAATTTATCGGAAAAAAACCATAGATGCATTCAAAGACCGCATTCATCTTCTCTAGGTCTAAAGCAAAGGAAACAACTCATAATTTGCCTATTCCAATCACTTCTTCAATAATTTCAAGAAGATTGCTTGATTTAGTCTAGTTATGTTCCTCAATCCTGGTCAACATAAGCTAAACAGAATAAATAATTCACGATTAATGAGTTAAAAAACATACTACAGATTCAATTTAATAAGAGAATTAAAAATCAAGATGTCGCATTAATCCTTGACAGCAAACTAAATGTCCGCTGACGAGTATTTTATCTATCTAGTCACAGTAAATTTATTCTCAAGTATCATAAATGAAATGACAAATAATTCTCACTGTTTAAGAACCTTTTTCTTTGAAAAAGAAAAGGAAGATCACCCAGGACCAGTGATCAACCCTGACAGCGTAAGGACCTCAATGAACCACATCAAGTAGCCAGTTTCAATCACAGCATTGATTTTAATGACATTCATCATGAAATCCTGAATCACAAAATTTGTGCACAAACAAAGAATTAAATAGGCAGGAAAACTGAAGCCAAGACGTTGACTTATACCTGATCATGTCCAACGTGACTTCTTTTCCACAGGGGTAGAAGTATGGCACCCTTTTCTCTCTTCCTTTCTCTATCATAAGAGAGAAACCATAGTCACTAACTAAACTCGGCTCATATTCAGTAGCCATCCATCATTGAGGAAGACAAATAATCCCATGCAGATCACCAAATAAGCCCCTGCTTCTTTCTCTTGTTATTGATCAACCTCAATTTTCAGAAGATGACTTCCTCTTCTTTGGCTGACGATCATCAGAGGAAGCTTCCTTTGCCTTCACCTTTGCCTCTCGCCTCTCTCTCTTCAACCCTTTGACGTCACTTGTGAGAGGAAGATGTCCAACCTAAAACCAACGCCCACACCATTAGTGAACTCTAGAGAGAGAGAGAGAGAGCGAGGGCAGAAAGCAAATGACAGATCTGACCTTCTGGTCCGGGACATAAATCTTCCCAAGCCTTCCATGAACGGCATCTTTGACGACATTTTTAGGCTGTGAGAAGTGTACATTCATTAGTGAAGGATTGATTGTCGAATTAGAGAGAGAATGGGTCAAACTATACCTTCTTGTGTGGTTCAAGGCTCGTCTTCATTGCTTCTTTCTGTAAACTAGGGTTCGGAAGGCGGTGCCTCCGGACAACAAGCTCCATCGAAGGCCCTATTTCCAGTAACTCGATCCGTGGAACGGTGGTTCCTGATTTCTTCAGCCGGATGGCACAGTGTTGGAAGAACACTGTGTTCGAAGAGACCGCAGAGCAAACATAGACTCGGTCAACACCAACAAGATTCAATTTTTCCACTACCTGAAAAGCCAAATTCAAGATTCAGTTTTACTTTTTCCCAATAAGTGAAAATAACTACGCTTCTCTATACCTCTCCCCGGAAAAGATCTAGAAGGACTTCTTTCAAGTGTTTCAATTCTTCGGAGCTCTCAAATGCTTCACCGATGAAGGCAAAGAATGGCTTTGATCCCAATTGAGGAGCTATCTTTTTGTCATAGGAGAAAGTATCTAAGCCTTGAAAGTTTTCTACGCCCACTTCAATTAGGTCATAGACTTGATGGTCGAACATTCTTCCAAGGACCAAATTGTTCGGACGTTTCTTTGAATGGGAACCGAACTGAAACCCAAAAAACTCCATCACAGATTGTAGATTGTCTTGTAACTGAAACCAGAAGAAGAATACCACTACTTACCACAAATAGGCTGCAATCAGTTTTAAGGGATAGAAACTCCAGAGATGTCTCGCCGCCACTCTCAAAAGGCCTAATTTTATCATTCTTCTTCGTAAATCTTATAGCATTATCCCTCTTCAGATGATAGATTTGAGTGAGAACGGAATTCAGCACGGAACTGGTCTTCGTCCCATGGAGAATTAGGGTTTTCTTTGCATTCTCCACCTATTAAATGACAGATTCATCGCTCAAAATACAAGATTAAAGACTACAATATAGATATTAATTGCTTGCCAGCTTCGGTGCACGATCCTCTAGCTCTCTCTTAGATTTATGAGTCTTGGGAGTCTTCACCTTCAACATTTATGCAGCTGTGGAAAAAGACAAAGAAAATTAAAGGCAACGATAAAGGAAAGAACGACATGGATATCACTGTCTAAGCCAATACAAGCAAAATTTCATGGCGGCATATATGTTAAAAGAAAGAAGAATCCAGTGACGATTAAGATAGAGCTAGGATCGAAGACAAATTTCAGCAATAATCCAAATAACACCGACGAGTCCACTCAACCCAGCCGATAACCCGACCAGAGATAGAATGTCGAGCAGAGAGCCACCGAGAAGATGACTATCGGAGAGAGAGAGAGAGAGAGGAATGAGTACGATTCAAGAAGAGAGCGCCGGGAGAGAATAGGGTAACCAGGGCCGCCGCTCCGGAGCTCCTTGTCAGTCCTTCCTGCGTGCCCTACTTCCTTTTACCCGTTCAAGAGCCTCCCTCTCAAACAAAAGATCCCGCGCAGCCCTTGCGCCGGGCCCTCACCGCTCGACCGCCTTGGCCCGGCTCGGCCCGCGGCTGTCGTCAGTCCCCACCCCACGATGGGCCCCAATCAAAGTCTGGATGTATTTTAAATAATTAATATTAATATAAGATACAGACTTCTAAACAAAGATAAAAAATCATTTTTTGCCCAATAATCGATCACGTTGAAACTTGATTTTCTTAATAGAAATGTCAATAATGCTTATCAAGGAGAGAACAAATCAATAGCAATTAGCGATGGTAAAGAACAATCACACGCTCCAGGTATATTTTTCCTCGATTCATCAATAATCTAGGGTTTAAACTTCCATGTGAAGATAAACATTAGTGTTTTCACTGACTACTCGATCAAAAAAATTAATTTCTAATTGAAATGTCTCTAGTTCTAATCAAGGCGAGAACAAGTCAATTAACTATAGAGTTTAAACGCACATGTGGAAAGAATGTATGGACAATAAATTGCAAGAGATTTGAGTAAATCTGATTTAACAAGATTTTACCCTAGAGCTTGTGTGAACTACCTCTATCTATTGTTTGTGTTGTTGTCGGCAAGATAGCCCTTGGAAAGGTCCTTCAACAACCGGTGACGGAGGAGAGATATCTCTTTCCACGGATCAGGGTTCTCTAATTCCGGTGTCGGTATTGGTTTTTGTGAGAACCTAAACTTATACCTAACTTCGGTTGGGTGTCAGTATCGATAATGTCCGGTGTCGGTTCGGTTAAACCTATACTTTTGGTGATATATTGTTTGAGTTGAACATAAATTAAGATTTTTATGTAATACCACAATCTACAAACTTATAAGTACATGTTTAACAAAAAAATGATAAAAGATCATCTTTTCCTAATAACATGTATACAACATATCAAAAATTTAATATAGAAGTCTCAAATATATAAACTTAAGTTATTAAAAATAGTTAAAGCTTTACAGTCTCAACCTTCTAGTCCCTCTATATGTTTGACGTCCTCCTCACTATTTGAATATGACTCGTAATTACCAAGCTCCTTTAAGCCGTGTTGTAGGCTAGATTGAGAACATGGGCCATGCAAGGCGTGGGATAGTTCTTGGTGAACCTTGAACTAGAACCCTTCAAAAATTTCTCAAATTTTCGTTGTCATTGTACTATTGTTATTTGCATTATCAGTTGTAATCGAGCACACCTTAAAAAAGAGGAAAACAAATATTTAGTACAAAAAATTATTCAAAAATGAAAAAAATTCTTACCTTGTCCGTCAAATTTTATTCTATGAGTATTTCATGCAACACTTTTGTCATAAGTGCACCTCCATGAGATTCACACAATTCTCCAACAACAAGCACATGTTCATGAAGGTTCAACAATGTCGTCAATTCAATGAATCGTGACCCCAAGTATTGCTAGACAATTTGTAGCAGTCCAAGTGTCCATTGTGAGTGATACTTTCTCAATTGGTCAAAATAGTTTTCATGTTTTGACCTTTTCGTCATCAAATTTTTCAAAGATATCACATCGTAATGTGTTTCCACTGAGAAAAGACACATCACATTGTGCAAAATAGGAACAAAAAGCTTCAAATTATGGATTATCAAGGGTTGCAAAGAGAGTATAATCTTGATTATCAAATCAATGCATCTTTCCTTAGTGAGCTCTCAAGTACTTTCTAAATATTTAATTTATTTGGTTAAAAAATTGGTAAGAGTATTTAGATTACTTGAAGGCTTGACACTTTTCTAAGTGTTTCTATAGAGAAACAGTGCTTCCCATCTTGTCTCTCTTTATTATTGATAACATATAAATTATACATGAAAACATATGATTATTAATGCAAGTAAAGGCATAAAACATTTCATTCTAATGCATGTTATCATATTTTTTAGCATTTATCTATCATACTATGAAAATTAAGTTATAATCTCAAAATACACTAATTTAGGGATAATTATGATCAATTGAGAGAAATATTTTTAAGATTAGATTATCCTCATTTTTATTTTAGATAATAATTAGGTTTTAATGTTAAACAATTAGAGAAAATACTTTTTATACACTCATTTAATTTTCTAAGTGTTAAATTATAAAAAAATGAGTAGATTTTTCAAATAAAAATTTATTCTCTGGTTATTTACCCTGGGAGGGCTGTATTGTTGATGCTTTCCAGTTTTGAATGAAGAAGAATAGAGATAGCAGAAATTTGACTGTTTAGAATGATAGATTATTTAATTTCTGATCTAATAAAATAAATTTAGATTAGTTTAGAGTTATATTTTAAAATCTATGAATTTTATAATTTTTAGGGATTTTTTTAGAATTTTTCTAAAATTTTATGAATTTAATTCAATTTATTTTGAATTAAAATAAATAAATAAAAATTTGTATCACATGATGCTGTGGCAGCTGACGTGGCACGGGAAAAAATGGCGTGGCCTTATTGCGGCGTATGAACACGCCACACGCCACACGCATATGAGTGTGCTTGTGTATGCGCGCGTGTGCACGTGTGTGCGCGTGTGTGATTAGAGAGATTAAGCATCCTTTTCCGCATAACGCTAACTCTCTAAACACGCGTATGTTATATGTGCATGGATTCTTTTTATTTTTCATCATGTGGGACTATTTTTTTGTTTTTATGTGTGCATGTGACGTGACATTATATGGAGCGTCCAATCGCGTAATTTAATCGCGATCGTTGATCGTCGCTTAAGTGAAGGGGTATGTGGCACACTCTGGTTCATCGGTGTATCATTTTAAAATGATTTAATCTCAGCCGTTCATCTAAGGAGTTATAACGGCTGAGATTAAAACCAACGAAACGCATCTAGAGCGTTAGATCAAGATCAGACGACAAGTGTTTCATGCATTTCTTCTTCGCGCATGACATGATGAAATCTCAACTGTCCATCTTTGATCCAACGGACTCAATTTAAGCGTAATAATTCACATATATGCATTTTATCAGAGCCGTTGATCGAAGATTAAAATGCCAATCCGACGATTACGCCCAATTCTCCTTGTAAATTGAGATATTCTTTGACGATGTAAATCATTCTTAGGTTTTTTGAGTAATCAAACTATCTAGACACCACAATCCTTGAATAAATTACTTCCCTTTGCTTCTAGATCAATTTTTGCGTCCAAAGAGTATTTGAAAGTGATATTTCGTTGAGAGAATAGGGACAAATCGCTTCTTAAATGTCAAAAATCATCTTCGAATTCACGGAATGAAAAGCCTTTGATCTGGAAAGAAATTGGATCAATTCAAGCGTTATCTTGGGTTAGAAATTGTGTTTTTGTCCTAATCAGTCTTCCTATAACATTAGATTTCAATTTTGAGTCGTATATTTAGTCAATTTTGTTTTTAATTTTGGTTTTCTCTCTCTTCATGATTTGAATTTCTCTCTAAACTTTGCTTGTTGATTTCTCCGTGAATCTTAATCCAAATTGTATTTTTGATTCCGTGGATTTGATTTTGAGTTATCTTTCTAAAAATATTGATATCGCTAATTTCTCACCTCACTTCAGTGTCCGATTGATCGAATTTCAAAGAATACATAAAAAATACCTTAATTCTACGTGGATTTTACCCTTATTCACTTCTATACTATCTAATTTGTAATTAATATTTAAAATTTGTGAGTTTGGTAATTGTTTTGATGCTTATCCACTTGTTTTCAACGACCTCGCGGATTTCCTTCGTCAATTATCAGCTCTCTTGAGGGGTTTCTTTGCTTACAAATGTTACAACCATAATCGCCATTGCCATTCTTTGTATAATATACCAATACCGGGTAGAATTTCCGATGTTGTGAGGAATTTAGAGTGCTTACACTTACAGGAATGTGTGTCTCTATATCATTTGAGGCAATCTGCAAAAAGTATATGAATGATGATATCAAACAACATTTATTAAGATAGAAAAATATTTCATTCACGATCAATGTGAAATTATGTAAAAGAACATAACATAAGTTACCTCATCTTGAGGGATATCTATTTGAGGTCATCGATGCTCAATGATTGTAAACTTAAATTTCTAGAATTCACATAAGAAGATGATGCGAGAGAGAGTGATCAGAAGAGAGAGAGAGCAAGGGAGAGAAAGAGATCGCGAGAGAGAGGGAGAGAGGAGAAAAAGGAATTGGAGGAGGAGAAGATGAAGAAGAAGGAAGAAGAAGGTGAGAGGGACCCAAGGAAAGGAGGAGAGGGGGTTCTCCTCTCGCCTCGCCTCATGACGGAAGTAATTTCCGTGGCGAGGAGATACAAGGAGAGAGAGAGAGAGAGAGAGAGAGAGAGAGAAAGCATGAGAGAGAGAAAGCGAGAGAGAGAGAGAGGAAGAGCAGTCGGGAGAGAGAGAGAAAGAGAAAGAGAGAGAGATAGAAAGAGAGAGAGAGAGAGAGACTCTCTCTTTTATTTTTCTCTATTTTTTCTTTTTTATTTTTAATTAATTTTCCTTGAAAAATTCATTTTTTTCAATGGTTTTAATTTCTATAAACTCCCATAAAAATCAAAAAAGAAATCTAGAATATAAATAGAAACCTCATTTTGTTATAAATATTATATTCTTGGTAAATTAATGTCATTAAATGCTCATAATTTATCAAAAAATCAAGAATATTCTCTTAAACATAAAATTATATTTTAATCATTTTAAATCATGATAACATGCATTTATGATTGTATTTTTAAAGGAAAAGTGCATAAAATATATGTTATTAATGTTATCACTCATCAAATGAGTTGGATCAGATAATGCTATTCTTTTTGGATATTTTAATGTCCTTCTCAAATATCCCATGAATAGTAATCTTTAAAACAAATGTTGAAAAAGTAGCAATCACAGTATTTTGATCTCATCATGATTTACTTAATCGTTGCATATGTTCATGTACTTCATTACAAACATCACACACGAATGACAATAAATCAATTTCATTTAAATGAATATAAATGAGATACATAGAAGTGTGAATGACTTATAGGCCAAATAATATATATTCCAAGGATTTGATCGTATCACATTCCTTGAGTCAATCTCCTCTTATATTGAGGGTACATTACTAGATTAACCATATCATACGAGTCAGATCATATTGTTGCCGTTCTTTTTAGATATTTTGATGCCCTCCCTTCTTGATTATCTCTCTGATAGAAATATTTAGAATATATGTTTAACGACGATTGATCTCATCATATTTTTCGTAGTCATTAGATATGCTAATAAATTTTATTTCAAACATCACTAAATAGTAATTTTCATTTAATATAAACGAGACATGGACCTAGAGCGACGATCAATAAAATTTAAATTAATTTAAATATCATGGCTTAAGAGAATCTAGTAAAATCTATAAGAGATTCATTATGATCGCGAATCACTTAATTCTTGCAACCAACACCCTACATCTAATTTTATTTCCTACGACCATATTTTCAAATCCCACTTTGAGGCATTATGGGTACCTAGAAAGTTGAGGAGGATGGTAAAATTTGTATATTTTTGTCACATAAGACGTGAACTTGTTTGTTTATTGCCCCCCAGATGCTAATGTTATTACTTGACGAAAGGTGTATACAATCCAATATCACTTTTATAGTACCCTAAGTCGATATCATTAAATTATTGATTATTTCAAAACTTTCTTTCCAGCGGCTTCGTTGAGTTGGTTAGAATTTTACACTGGGTTGCAGTCAACCGATGTTGGATTCTCGCCCAACTTGACCTCAATATGTTTTTTGAATGGGGATCTTACAGAGCAAGTATTATGGAACAACCTTTGGTATGTTGCTCGTAGGGAGTGTACCAAGATTTTCAAGCTCAATTGAGCTACTTATGGTCTCAAGTAGAGTCCATGGATTTGATTTGAGATATTCGTTTGCATTATGACTGCTTTTGGTTTCAAGTGTTGTGGCAAATCCATATGTTTTCATCAACTACACCATTTGTGGATGTACTTTTTAGTAGTCGATGTTAGTGATATTTTATTAACATAGAGTGACTGTGACAAAATTTCTTAGATGAAAATCTATATTTATACTCACTTTATTCTAAAAGACATGGGGAAGCCAAAATCTTTTCTAGGTATTGAGTTTGCTGCAAACCAAAGGTCTTGTCGATCAACTTAGGGGTAAATTTTGGGATATTGAGTCGCCCATAATAGATGATGCTAACTAGTACTAGAGGTTGATAGTCAAGTTGATTTATTTAACCATGACTCATTCAGATATTTATTTATTATTGGGCTTTTGAGAAAATTCATGCAATGAACCAAGAGAAGTTTCAATAGACTAGTGTAATTCAAGTCCACGTATACTTGAAGTAAGCTCCCGGAAGGGACACATATATAAGCCACATGGGCATTTCCATATTTAGGCTGCTTTATATGCTAGAGATCATGGTCATAGAAAGTTTACGTTTTGATGTTGTACTCACCTTGGTTGTAACTTAGTTGGCTAGTAGTCAAAGAAGCAGAATGTTGTTCCCAAATCTGTTGTACAGGCGAAGCGTTGATCGATGACTCACATAGCTTTTTAGACAACGTTACCATGATCTCTACTCTAGGGGCTAAGTTTTATTAAAAATCCCATGAAGCTGCTTTATGATAACTAAGCAAACATTTTTATCACCAATAATCCAACTTTTCACGAGTTCAACAAACACATTTAAGTGGATTATCATTTCTTTTGAGATAATGATAACATGCAATCTTAACATGATAAAACATGATTATTCATGCAATTTAAGGCATAAAACATTACATTTATGTGCATGTTATCATACTTTGAGTGCATTTCTATCATTTCATACAAATTTATGTTATAATCTCAAAATACACTAAATTAGGGTTAATTATGATAAATTAAGGATAAATGATTTTATAACCTATCTTTACTTGAGATTATAAGTGATTTATAATGTTAAATAATAAGAGAAATTATTTTTATAAACATTCATTTAAATTTCTAAACTTAAAATCTTAAGGAAATGAGTGTATTTTTGAAATATAAATTAAAACTCTTGTTATTTAAATATTTTGAATTTTTAGAATGATAGATAATTAAATTTCAGATCAAATGAAAGAAATTTGGATTAATTTGGAGTTGTATTTGAAGAGATATGATTTTTACAATTTTTTGGGATTTTTATGTATTTTTCTGGATTTTCTATGATTTTATTTTCTATTTAAAACATTAAAAAATAATAAAAAATTAAAAAATGGGGCGCGGGACCCGCGTGGATGCGACGTGGCACGCAAGGCCACGTGGCAGCGCCACGCGGACCCGCGCAGTGCGCCTACGTGGCGCGTAATATTTCTATAATTTACTATTATTACATATATAAGAATATGGTTCTTCAGCCTTCCCTAGATGGGAAGGGTATTAACACCTTAGACCGTCGGGTCTTTTAAACCCGACGGTTTCTTATAATAATCTCCGTGTGGGACTAATCCACACGCTATTCTTACCTTTCAGGAGACGTGGCGCGACGAGGAGCGTCGGATCGGGAGATAGCGGAATATCGCACCGTTGATCGGATGTGCTTAGGACCATCGATCGGGATCATCGCATGTGGGTTAAATCAACGAATTATAACGGCCAGATTTCAGCGACGTGGCGGCATCACACGCGGCGATCACGTGGGGGCGTGGACCACCAGATCAAGATCAACGCACGTGTTGATTAAAGGGGCGTTATAACGGCCCAGATTAAAAGCCAGCGGGAGAATCTCGACCGTCAGATCAAGAATAAACGGGCGCGATCGGAGCGTTTCTTATAAAGCGTTTCGTTCGAATAAATCGTGGCCGTCCATCACGATCCGACGGCCACGACTTAATCGAAACGGTCCATCGTGGACCGTTTCATCGTAACCGTCGATCGAAATGATCGGACGGTTACGCCCAAATTTAGTATAAATAGAGTTGTTCTTCACCGTTCTATGCATTCGAGTGAGAATTCAACAAAATTGACTGTCTAGACACCTCTCTCACTCATTTCTCTCGAGTTCTTCCTCCTCCTCTCTCAATTCTGCATCCATGGAGGGGTAGAAGTCGAGATTTGGTGGAAAATCGAGGGAGAAATCGACGCTTGAAGCTCGGCGTGACGATCTTGACGTTTTCGGTGATTAATCGGCTTAATCACCTCGTTTTGATCGCTAAACGGGTTTAGTGGAAGCGGTTTTACCTCAATTATCCTCCTATTATCTTTAATTTTCATTTAGATTAGGTTTTAGATTTCAATTTCATAGAATTTCATCCAAAATCACGATTTCATGTCTGAAAATTTCTCTCCACTTCAAATTTCGATTTCTCCACGAAATGAAGTCCAAATTCGATGATTCTTGATTCTGTGGATTCATGATAATAATGATGAATTCCCTACTGATTAAAAAGAGAGATCCAAGCGCACCCATGATAACGAGTGAAATAGGAGGAATATCCTTCACTAGATTATTGCTAGATACCAGAGCTAGTATTAACATCCTCCCTAAAGCTATATTCACATTTTCCCTAATTTCTAACCTCAATTCATCGTCCAATTTGACCAAATTCTAAAAGATATCTCAAAAATACCTAAATTCCATGTGGATTCGACCCGTATTTACCATTATACCCCTGAATTCGATACATTTTTATCAAATTGGTAAGTTCGGTATAATTTTTGACGCGATACCGCTTGAAAACGACGACCTCACGGTTTCGTCTCGTCAGATAAGATCTTACACGACTAAATTTCTTATTCTATACACTTCTACTTTGAAGGAATGATAACATGCAACTTATACTTAAAATTACATGATTATTTGTAAATTTTTAAGAATAATTTATATCATTCCTATGCATGTTATCATACTTTGAGGGTTTATTTATCATTCTATGGAATTTATATAAAAAATATTAAAAAAATGTATTATTTTAAGGGTTAATCGGACATAAATCAAATATGAATTTTTAAATAGATTGTCCCCATATATATTTGAGATTTTATTTGAGTTTTAAATGCAAATAATAAGAGAAGTATTTTTATGGACACTCATCTATTTTTCTAGTTCTATTTTTCAAAGAAGATGAGTGTATTTTTTAGTTAGAAATTTATTCTCTTTCTATTTACTAAATTCAAATACATAGAATGATAGATTATATAATTTGAAATAAAAAAATATTAGATTAAAAAAAGAGTGTTATTTTGAAATTTATAAACTTTTTAATTTTTAAGGATTTTTCTAGAGTTTTTCTGAATTTATTTTGAATTTTTCATAATTTATTTTAGTTAAAAATAAATAAATAAAAAATTAAATTTAAGTGTGGGTTGACGTGTGAGCTGATAATATTAAACTTCATCCTATAATATTGAAATTTAATTTTAATTCATAGATTAGGTAAATTTTACCTATATTTATCATTTTCTCTCCCTTCGCGAACGAATTTCCTCTCCTGATTTCACTCTTTGATTTCTTCGCGGATATAAGTCAAAATTGAGTATTTTTTTTATTTTGTGGATTCGTCTTTGAGTTATCTTTCTAAAAATATCAATTTATCTAATTTGTCGCCTCAATTCATTGTCCAATTTGATCAAATTTTCAAATATCATTGGAAATTTTTTTAATTCTCTATAGATTCGACCCTTACCATTATGCCAATTAATTCATTATTAAATCTTAATTGGAGTGATTTTGGTATTTATTTTGACGCGTGGACTTGTATTTTCAATGACCACATGACCACGCTTCATCAGGCAACTAGCTTTATAAAAGGTATTTGTGGTAAGATAGGTAGCATTAACATCTATGCTCGAGCTTGAGGAGTGTGAAGATATATGTTCGTATGTATTTTGTTTCCTTGATGTTGTTATTCTTTTCTAGAGTCAACTAGGTTAATTCCTTCTTTTACTCTTAACCCCTTTTTTCTTCTTTTCTTCCTCTTCTTAAACTTTCATGCAATCACTTAAATCCTGAAATATTTAAAACCAAAAATTTTGAGATCAAATACAAGTGGTTTGACCCATGAAAGGGTAAAATACACTTAAAACACATAAGAATGCTCAAATTGATGAAAATATTGAATTAAGTGATTTGGCTTTAAATTGAATAAAATTTCATTTTAAGATGATAACATGCATCATATAGACTGAAATTAAGCATTAATATCAGTTAATTATGATGAGTTTAATATGCATGTTATCATTCACCTCAATTCATTGTCCAATTTGATCCAATTTTCAAATATCATTGGAAATTTTTTTAATTCTCTGTAGATTCGACCCTTACCATTATGCCAATTAATTCATTATTAAATCTTAATTGGAGTGAGTTTGGTATTTATTTTGACGCGTGGACATGTATTTTCAATGACCACATGACCACGCTTCATCAGGCAACTAGCTTTATAAAAGGTATTTGTGGTAAGATAGGTAGCATTAACATCTATGCTCGAGCTCGAGGAGTGTGAAGATATATGTTCGTATGTATTTTGTTTCCTTGATGTTGTTATTCTTTTCTAGAGTCAACTAGGTTAATTCCTTCTTTTACTCTTAACCCCTTTTTTCTTCTTTTCTTCCTCTTCTTAAACTTTCATGCAATCACTTAAATCCTGAAATATTTAAAACCAAAAATTTTGAGATCAAATACAAGTGGTTTGACACATAAAAGGGTAAAATACACTTAAAACACATAAGAATGCTCAAATTGATGAAAATATTGAATTAAGTGATTTGGCTTTAAATTGAATAAAATTTCATTTTAAGATGATAACATGCATCATATAGACTGAAATTAAGCATTAATATCAGTTAATTATGATGAGTTTAATATGCATGTTATCATTCACCTCAATTCATTGTCCAATTTGATCCAATTTTCAAATATCATTGGAAATTTTTTTAATTCTCTGTAGATTCGACCCTTACCATTATGCCAATTAATTCATTATTAAATCTTAATTGGAGTGAGTTTGGTATTTATTTTGACGCGTGGACATGTATTTTTAATGACCACATGACCAGGCTTCGTCAGGCAACTAGCTTTATAAAAAGTATTTGTGGTAAGATAGGTAGCATTAATATCTATGCTCCAGCTTGAGGAGCGTGAAGACATATGTTCGTGTGTGTTTATCCTATGTATTTTGGTTACTTGACGTTGTTCTTCTACTCCTTATTGGGCCTACTTGGGTGGGCCCAAGTCTTTCTTTATATATAGAACTCTCTCTCATTTTTCCTTCATTCTCTATGTTTACATGAATAGAAGAGTTGTTAGGAAAAATAGGCTAGAATGACTCACTGGGCCCATGCATGGGTGGATCACTTGGCCTATAGTGGGTGGCTCATTAAGGACCCATGTCACTATCCCATGTTCTCCACTACCCCATGTTCTTCATGTCCTCACCATCTCCTATTTTCATGTCTTCTCACTTCCTCCTCACCATCTCCTATTTTCATGTCCTCTCACTTCCTCCTCACCATCTCCTATTTTCATGTCCTCTCACTTCCTCCTCACCATCTCCTATTTTCATGTCCTCTCACTTCCTCCTCACCATCTCCTATCTTTCCTTCTGGCATGCATTTTATAGGGGGTTTTTTCTTACACAAAGTAGAAAGAATAAATCTCTCATCCATCGACACCATGAAATCTTCCTCAAGCTTTTGTTTGCTTTAAGTGTGTGATGAACGACGGACAAATCTTCTCCGCGTCTCAAGTTTTTCAGTGGATGACTAATTTTTTTCAAAATTTCGAAGAAGCATTCGCCGATCGCCGCAGGAGATCGTAGGAATCAAGTTTGATCTTCAGTTTCCTTCAAGTTTCATCGAACGGTTTTGAGATCTGGCATGCGGCACTTGGACGACCGACCGGGATGCCAGATATCGTCCGGATGATGGATGATGCATGGTGGCGTGGACGGATAATGGATGATAGATAAACGGGACGGATTTCGGACGACGGATATTGCTCAGATATCTGGCGATATCGCTCAGATACCGCCAGATATTTCCGGATATCGGACGAATATCACACGAATATCAGATGGATATCGGTGGCATCCACGCGTGATGGTTGGGTATTGGATCTCCGAGTACTGGATAGCTTCCGATTTGCCCATCTGAATGCCGATGTAGGCTACCGATATCCGCCCCGATATCAGCATCCGGACAGGCAAACCCTAGAATGATTACCTTTGACCTTTGATTTGCTAATCTCTTGCTCTGGACTGATTTATTCCTTTAATGATCAGTCTATGGCTTAGGTTTTTTCCTTTACATGTTTATGGTAGGATCTCTCATCAGATAAGTGAAATAATCACATGCATATGTCATTTAGAAAAATGATATATCAGGGATGGAGGGAGGAGAGAGAGATGACCATGGAATAGAGAGAGAGAGAGAGAGAGAAGGGACGACCAAGCTCCTCTGTAGCTGATCATCTCGCCATGAAATGACCAAATCACATAAGCATCTGTACGACTGACCTACCATAACCTATCAATGGCATTCTGCTTAAAGTTTAACCTTACTAAAAAAAACCACATTTAGGGAATAAAAATGATCCGATACAGTGCATGAGACCAGAGAGAGAGAGAGAGAGAGTCGGGGGATAGATAGAGGAAGAGATAGAGAGAGAAAGAGAGAGTAGGAGGGCTACTGCCATGAGGTTGCCTGCTTGCACCCAATCGAGTATGGAGGCTCCCAGTCAGGTTCCTTCCGTTTCAAGACCCGATCCTCCACAAATCCGCTGCCCCCACCGCTGCCGCCTAGCTGCACATGCCTGAAGCTCCCACTTTCGCCGTGGGCACTGCCGCCCCCTGAATTTAGATCCAGCCCCAGCCTCCCACTGCCCCCGACCATCATGTTCAACCCAGGAGGCGGTGGCCCAACCATGCTCATGAGAAATGGTGATGGACGAGCAGCACTGCCAGGAGCAACCCCCGCCGAGCTAAGTATCTGGGGCACAACGGCAGCACCGCTGGAGTCAACCATATATGGCATGGAGCCAGGTCCATAGAATGGTGGCAGGATAGGCACAGCAGGATTGTAGCCAAACCCTTGTGGCGGCTGTGGCATAGCAGCATATGCCATCGAACGCTGGGTCACCTCCCTTCTCTCCATTCCCAACCTGGGATCCACACCCAATGAATGCTGAATCCTCAAACTTGTAGTTCCTGGCCATTGATCTTCCAAGAAAGCTGCTGCTCGATCCGCAAGCCTCAAATGCTGATGGGTCATCGTTCAGGTCAAAATCCCGAAGAGATGGCTGCCTCGAAGAGGAAGATGAAGCAGGGGAAGCGCAGAGATTGACCCCATTCTGCTGGTGGGGCCTCCAGAAATTCGACGGCAAAATATCATCATCTTCACGGCGGTTGAGATCCAGCTCCAGCTTGTCGGGGCGTGAGCCTGTCTCTGGGCTGTTGACCATGGCCATCTCATCATCGCTGCCTTCGGCCACATTTAAATCGATTGAGAATGCAGCAGATTTCTGCCGTTGGGCAGTCAAGGCTGTGGGGCGAAAGGCACTGGTGGCAGCGGAGCCTCGCCAGCCCAGCTCCCCGGTGAAGTGGAGTGGTGCCACTGGCACTGCCGGAGCTCCCTTTGGCGCCGCTACTGCCACGGGGACAGACAAGTTGGCAGCGGAAAGGGCTGTTGGATGGTTGTCCTCCTCAGAGCAGAAGTCTTCATTTAAATCAAAGTCGCATCGTTTCTTCTCAACGTGAATAGAGCTAGAGTTTGGGGGCGATTTCATAGGATCAGAAGCCAATTCTTCATCTTCAAGTGTATCATCAGAGCTGCTGGTGCTGTCCTCTGAGGGGGACCCCTTTTCACCACCACTACCGCCATCATCATCATTGTTGCCATCATCATCGTCGTCTTCGTCGTCACTGTCATCAACCTTTTTGTTGTCTGGACCAGCATCAGACTTTTCTATTTTCTCGTTGGCAGATGCAGTGATTTCAGGGGAAGAGCTGCAGAAGGGCTCTCTATAGTCCACAACCTCACGCTCCACTTCAATGGCAACCTGACGGGCAACCTCCAGAGCATCAATCTCACCGTATTCCATCCCAATCTCTGGTCTCTCTTGCGTCAATTCACCAACAACAGAGCTCTTATCCATTGATCTCCTGGAACCACTTAAGATCTCCTGAGAAACAAATGAAGTGTTCTTTGGACTGCTCACAGCAGAGCTACCTGCCTTGGGATCAACATCGATATCCATATCATCAACCTTGTCGATGGGCGCATCTCCCTCCCTAGGAGAGCTTCTAGATTCATCATCATCACTGTCATCATTACTGTCATCATCATCTCTTCTCTCTGTAACCACAGGAGACAGGCATGGGCTGACAGATACTGGAGCTTCCGTAGCAAGGACAGGCTCAGTTGATACTAAGTCTGATGGACGGGGAACAGCAACGGCTGGACACTGAGCAGCAACCTCTCCTGAATCTTTATTCTCGTCCACAACAACATCAGTTGACTTCTGGTTCCCTGCACTGTCATCTACATCATTGACTTTTGCTTCCTCGATTACTTGATCTTCGGGATCCTCAAGAGGAGCAAATTTCAGCTCCTCCTTAGAGACTGCTCCCTCCCCATCTGCAGTGGGTACAAGTTAGGTTATTGCCATTCTCGGGGGAGCTCCACTTCGAAGTCAAAGTTCTAAATTTATCTTGGATCTTCTCACTCCTCCACAAACTCTCATGGAGCTGCTTGAGGGTCGATCTAATTCCATAAACGGACGAAGCCTCCCAGTCGATGGGTAGCCTGTTTAGGGCCCCGAGCATTCCATGGACCAACTCCTCAGCAAATGAGTCACTTCTGTCTTCAGATTTCTGCTTAAGGGCTTCCTCAAGCCAGTGGTTCAAATACGGAAGCCCATTAAGCTGAATAAAGTGGTCAAGGCAATCTTTTCTCTCAGTAGCAGCAATTATGTTCGCGACGGTCGACCACTGCCGCGCCGCATCCCCTACGATGCTTCTGATGCTCTCCTTTTGATTTTCCATGATTCTGATAAGCTCTTCAACGCGGACTAGATTTGTGAGTCCATCTTTCATCTCGGAGAGGGTAAAGAAGTCTTCGAGGGCCATCCTGACTCCCTGAATTATGAATCAGATCCAATCTCAAACAACATACCACCGTCAGCGATCTTCAGGTCTCATACCTTTCTGTAGCATTTTATAAAAAAATAAAATCAAATGACCATTTTCAATAATGGAAAATGAATTAGAAAATAAAATATAGAATAGAATAGTTGAGACAATCATGTCCAAGATGAATACCCAAAAAAATTAACAACAAAATTAACTGTTTGAATCATAAGGCTATTGATCTTATACACAGGCAGATCGCCAGAGGGGGAAAAAAAAATAAAGACTGATGTCTTTCTATACTAGAGACATACCAAATTATCTCGAGAAGAAAAGCCCTTTTCAACTGAATTGATTACCCATTAAAGGATGCATTATAAAAGGAATTATGGGGGGGGGACGTTTCGGGTGCCCTTCCCCCTTTCAGAAAAAAGAAATTATAAAAGGAGTTTTGATGATCGATTTGTGGGCATGGTAAACACTTCGTAGAATACATGAAGATAGTTAATCACAGGCGATCCTATGGGTGGCATCATAAATAACAGGTGAAGAAATCCAGAAAAGAAACAAAATAATGATACCAAAACATAATTTCAAAATGCAACGAACAGAAAATCACCAGCGCAAATGAACCCTAAAATTGTGATCGGACGCCGCGACCGAGAATATCGAAGACGAAATCGCCGGGATCAAAACGCAACAAGATCGGACAAAACCAAATCCGACACCCAGACGAATAAAAACAATTAAAAAATCCTCAGAAAAGCTCTCGTACCAAAAGGTTCCGAGGAAATCCAGGAAGCAGCCGCTCAAAACCCTAACTCTTTCGCATCCAAACTTCAGAAAATCCTCCCCCTAAAACCACCGAAAAATACTTGATCCCTATTCCTATCTCATCATTTTTCCCCTCTTTTCTCTCTGGAACCTCCCTGCTTCTCCGGTTCTCCCCGAACAGAACCCTCGCTTTCTGCGCAGCCGCTTCCGCTCCGAGCGCTCTAGGGAGAGAGAAAGAATAGAGAGAGAGAGAGAGAACGAAAGCAAGAGGCAATTATTTCTATTTTCCGTTTCTCTTTGTTTCCTAGTGGCCATCCCTCCCGCACGTGCCATCGTAGCGGACCGGGCCGGTCCTCTCCGGTTCGACTACGGCCGGCTGGACCGGCCGTCATCTTGACCCAGTCTAATAAAGAGAACGGGTCTTTGACTTAAATGGGCCTGGATATTTTGAGCAGTAGTGGGCTGGTGGCCCATTCCACGTCAACAAGTCTTCAAAAAACACGAGGATAGAATAGTTCAGTGGGTCCCGCGATATTGATGCATGCTGCATTTTCAGCTGGAGTGGGACCCAAACAGGATTCCCCAAAATTACTGATGGGACCACCACGATCGATGCGGGCCGTCCATTCAGCGATCTCAGCGCCTCTGATCGATAAGATCATCGATCGAGGTCGTAGGATCGATAGAGACTTCGACGGACGATCTGATCATCAAATCGGATAATTTACTAATGATAGATCTCTCTCGATCTCTCTGTTTCTGTACGATGGTCTTCGCGGTAGGTGGCAGTCGATCTGATCATGATCAATGATTTACGACCATGGTCGGCTCGATCGGGTCGGCTCGGATTGCCGAGTCGTGCGGACAGGTTGGCAAGTTTGCCGAGTCGTGCGGACAGGTTGGCAAGTTTGCCGGTCTGATTTTCATTGAGATTTTTTTTTCGAATTAACGAATCAAAAGCCATTTTTTCTATCCCTACAAAAGTTCAAATATTTTGAATTTTGATTTAGAGATAGAAAAATAGCTCTCGATTCATATGTTTGCAAAATAATGAACCAAAGTGACCGCAAATAATCAAATTCATTGCAAACATGCAAAAATTTACACTAATTCGAAAATTCCCCTTTTTTTTTTTAATAAAACGACTCAATTTGAAGACTAAATTTCGTGGGTCCCACAAGGGAGGAATAAACACTGATCCGATCATCCTGATCGAACCGGATCGCCTTGATCGATTCGATTAGAAATCATAAAACCCTTGATAGATTCGATCGTTGATCGAGGTTCTGTGATCGATCGCCGGCTGGATTGACGATCCCATTACCAGTCAGATCATTTTTTTCTTAAAAAATATCTACCTCTTCTCTTTCCCTCTTCTGATCGGCAACTGTCGATCCTGTCACGATCCTTGGTCGGTCGATCGAGTTCGTCCATCGACCAATTTTTTTGTCCTGATGGGGGCCACCTTATCGGATAGCGGTTCTCTAGTTCACACCGTTAACGGGCTAAAAAAATAGCTCCACATTGGCCCACTTTTATTCGGACCAATAAGAGCCCGATGCCGACATCCGCGGGAAACAGGACACGTAGCAGACGCGGTGAAGAACTCGGAACCCGCATCCTATAAATAGCTCTGGACGTACAAGATACCTTGCTTCTCGTAACGGAAAAAACAAATCCGAAGCACCTTCGACACAGAGATGGAACCAGGCGATCGGAAATCCTTGTACCCAAAGGTAGAGGAAGCAAATCCTGACCTCAATTCTCCTTTCCTCTCCTCTCCTCACGATCCCGCCCGCGCCTCTCTCTATCCATCGCTCGGCGATCCGCCTCCTAAAACCTCTCCCCCCTCCAGCAATCTCTATCCCTCAGTGGAAATATCAGATCTGGTGGAAAATCTCTTCCCGGACGAAGACAGCAATGTTTTGACTCCCGAAAACTCTTATTTGGGACCTCCGCCGGTGGAAGTCCTAATTCTCCTCATCCCTGGCGCGATCCTTCATCTCATTGACCGGGAGAGGAGCGTTGAGCTCGGAACCGGAGATTTCTCCATCGTTCAGCTTCAGCAGGGGGAAAATGTCATCGCTGTCTTCGCTCGCGTCGGAAATGATGTCCAGTGGCCGCTCGCCAAAGATGAAATCTCCGCTCGCCTCGATATATCTCGATACTTCTTCTCTCTACGGACTCCGGAAGGCTTTCAAGATGCCGGAGAAGAGCAGAGGTCCGATGATTTCCTTCATTATGGACTCACTTTTGCTTCCAAGGGCCAGGAATCTTTGCTGGAGACTCTGGACGGGATATTAAATCACTACACGAGTTTTTCCGTTCAGAAGGTCGAGACGAAATCAGAGATATTAGATGCATCTCTTGCGAAGGAAACTTCTCCGGCGGAGGTGGCGTCAGAGGGGCCCACAAAGGAGAAGATTGAGAAGCTTTCGGCTGCTTATTGGACGACGCTGGCGCCGAATGTGGAGGATTATAGTGGAGCTCTGCCTAGGGCGATTGCTAGAGGTTCGGGGCAGATAATTAAAGGGATTTTGTGGTGCGGAGATGTGACTGTGGATGGATTGAATAGAGGGAATCAAGTGTTGAAGACCAGAATGTCTCCTAATCCGAAGCCTTCTGAGATTAGTGAGCAGGCGTTGCGCAGGATGAAGAGGTGAGATTAGTCAACTCATAAAANGAACTCCATATTTTAGTTTTTTGGTCAGTTGCCGTTTTTTTCCCTCAGAAACTTTAAAAAGTTGGGATGTTATTTTATGAATGGTTATCTTAAAACACTACCGATAAAAACGGATCAGATAAAAAGGAATTTTTGGATTTCATTCAACCATCTCTTTCTCAATTGACCGGTTTTCATCATCAGAGATTTAGGATGCCCAGTGACGAAATAATATCCCAAGTCCGAGCACTTACCTTTTTCTCTAGTTGTGTTTAATTCAACAATCTCTTTCTCAAGTCATGTTTTATGTCCGAGGACAATATGAATGTCATACCATGTTTCTTTAACACCCTTGGGTATTCTCTATCTGACTTTCTCTTTCTGATTTCTGATGAATTTTTGTCTGTAAAAGGGTGAAAAAGGTTACAAAGATGTCGGAGAAAGTGGCCACTGGTGTCTTATCAGGGGCATTAAAAGTGGCCGGGTTCGTCACAAGCTCTGTTGTGAATTCTAAACCAGGGAAGAAATTCTTCAACCTTCTACCCGGGGAGATCGTTCTTGCTTCTCTTGATGGATTTGGTGCGTATTCTTCCATCAATTTTTATCAACAAATTGAATAAGTACTCATCCCTTTTGCTCTGATGAACAGCGAAAGTAGGCGATGCCGTTGAAACAGTCGGAAAGAACGTGCTCTCTACCTCTTCAACTGTAACAACAGAAGTCATATCTCACAGGTAATCTTCCCCCTTTTTCTCCCTAGTTTTCCCTTGATTCAAACGAGTTTCAGAAGCTCTCTCTCTCTCGTAGATTGTAGGATATTCTTGATAGAGGAAGCAGTTTTTAGAGCAATCACCTGAACTCATCATCAAATAATCACAATGCTCTTCATTAGTTTTTGTCCCGTTTTCTCTCTCTCTCTCCCCTCTCATTCTCTCATTTGAGCAAATCTCAGTACGCTGCATCAGCTTATCATCATGGTCTCTGTTAGAGTTATTCCTGTTTTGCCTCTTTCGTCCTCTTTTCTATTCTAGGCACTCCTTGAAAAGACGAAAAATAGACTCTTTGATAATACCTCCAGCACCTGTCATCAGCTTATTCTTATGTTTCTTGTTAAAGTTCTTCCCGTTCTTTCTCTCTCATCCTCTTGTCTATTAGAGGCCATTTTTGAGCCAGTAAAAGACTATTTTCATGCCATATTTATTATGACTAATATTGTCTATTATGATCATTTCTTGGAAAAGAAAAGGTGATCTTTTACAGCAATCTCCTGTACTCATCATGTTAGTCGATGTTTTCTCCTGTTCTTTTCCCTCTCTTCCTCTTGTCTATTATGCACAATCCCTGTGAGAATTCTTCCTATTTTACTCTCTTACTGTGCTCGTAGATGGGCAATTTTTAAGAGGACGAAAAATAATGTTTTACACCAGACTTGGGCACCCATAATCTTTGCTTTTTTTTAAATCTTTTCTTCTTATCCATTATGGGCAATCTTTGAGAGGATTTTCAAAGCTATCTCTAATACCCATCTTCACCTTATCATCAAGCTTCTCTTTTGAGTTCTTCCTCTTCTATCTCTCATGCACCTGTCCAATGATCTAGAAAGAAACCAGAGAGCAAAAATTAATTTTATGGCAACCTTCAGTACCCATCATCAGCAAATCATCATCATTTTCGTTAGATTTCTTCATTTTCTCTCTCTAACTCTTGTCTGTTATGGACAAATCGAGAGAGAGAAAGGCGACCTTCACTGTGATCGCTGGTACCCATAATCAACTATCTAGAGACAGAAACAATCAATATGTTGTGGCAACCTCAAGTACCCACCATCAGCGAGTCATCATCATTTCCGCTACATTTCTTCATTTTTCCTCTCTTCATCTTTTCCATAAGGACAAATCTCTAGTACCCATGATCAGGTTATCTAGAGAGAGAGAGAGAGTGAGAGCAAAAATCAATATTTTATGGCAACCTTCTGCACCCATCATCAGCGAATCATCATCATTCCGGTTAGAGTTCTTCATTTTCTCTCTCTACCTCTTGTCCATCATGGATGAATCTTGTGAGAAAAAAACGACCTTCACTGCAGTCTCTAGTACCCATGATCAGGTTATCTGGAGAGAGAGAGAGAGAAAGAGAGCAAAAATCATACTTTTAGAACAACCTCCAGTACCCATCATCGGCAAATCATCATCATTTCAGTTAGGTTCTTCATGTTCTCTCTCTACCTCTTGTCTATTATGAACGATTCTTGAGAGAGAATAAAGCGACTTTTACAGCAATCTCTGGGACCCATAGTCAGCTAATCATCATGTTCTTTGCCCTAGTCTCTTATTGGTTAAATCTCTTGCTCATGCATTGACCAGGTATGGAGAGGGCGCCGCAAAGTTGACCAACGAAGGACTGCATGCCACAGGGCACGCGATGGGAACAGCATGGGCAGTGTTCAAGCTCCGGCAGGCCTTAAACCCTAAAAATTCTATCAAGCCCACTACGCTTGTTAAGACGGCTGCAAAGGCCGCTGCTGCCACTGCGAACTCTAGGTCAAAGTCAAAGTCAAAGTCAAAGTCAAAGTCTTCACAATGATTTTATAGCGGTCAAAGGTTGGTAGGTTTTGGGTTGTAAATTGATGTTTTTCTTTTCTGAAAATAGAAAATCAAGGTTGGATATCTTGTGGGAAACTAAGAGAAAATATTACATAACCCTCATGTTCTATCTATCTATCTATCTCTCTCTCTATTTTACAATAGACATCTACCTATCCAACTATCCTATTTCTCTCTCCCTCCCTCTGTCTTCTCTATATCTATCAAATATCTACATTTGAAATGTATGAATTGTGTCAGTTTCATTGGATCTCTCTCTCTCTCTCTCTCTAGTTTTTGATATACATCCACATATCTAATCATCCTTCTATTTCTTCCTGCCTCGATCTTCTTTAAACCTATCATATATCTGTTTCAAATGTATAAATTGAAAAACGAATCTCTCTCTCCTTTCACTGTCCTTCACTTGTATATATTTTTTATATACCATTCGATTTATGAATAGATTACAAACAATTTCAAGGAATCTCACTCACTCTACGTCTCTTGAAATCTCTCTCTCTCTCTCTCTCATGATCCTCCCTCAACAAGATCTTTCCATTCTTTTCAGATGCATGTAACTTGAGAGAGAGAAAGAGAGGAGAGAGAGAGAGAGAGAGAGAAGGTTCTAATTGCTTACCCTTGGATGATATTCCCTACACCAATAAAGAAGAAATAACACGCCCTTTTCAGAAGAACCAGTCCAGATTGAAATTCAAGCTTAAAATTTGCAGAAGGCATGAAGGGTTTCATCGAGAGCCTTCCTGTCATAGTCCCCGGTGAAAACGCAGTTGCCGAGAGGACCCTTGAGGAGAATTAGCCTCAGCAGCCCATCGGCCACTTTTTTGTCGACCTGCATCAGAAGGCCTTCATCAAAACCCTAAATCCTGAACCCTAAAAGATTCCATGAAGAGTAAATGATTTCTCAGTCTTCCGTGACTCACCGCCATGGAAGCTCGGAACTTGTCCACGGTCATCACCTCTGGTGGAGCCACCGGTAACCGGGCCTCCTCAAGGATATTAGTAACCCTAGAAACCAGGGTTTCATCCACCCACCCCAGACATTGGGACATATGCACCGCCATCACCTGGGAAGATGAGTTTGTTAGTTGCTAGATGTTGTGAAGAGTCGGAGAGTTCAGAGAAACCGAGAGAGATTAGAGAAGTACAGTGCCGGCAGCCACTGCCTCGCCATGAAGCCACTCTCCATAGCCTAACCCTGTTTCTATCGCCTGCAGAGACACCAAAAGATCAGCTATCCATCTCAAATGCAAAAAAAAAATAGTTACACATGGATAAACATACATATAACTCATGAAAATTATGCATTAAATAATGTTACATAATAATGATCCATCTAATCCACCAGCATCAATGAATCAAAGAAAACATACATGGCCGAATGTATGGCCCAAGTTCAGAGTGGCCCGCAATCCGCTTTCTTTCTCATCCATGGATACAACATCAGCCTTATTTTCACATGATCTCCTGATGGCATAGGCTAGAGCATCTGGATCCCTGCACCAGACCCAGATGATCATGTTTTCATCATTTTCATCCTCGTGATAGATTTGATCATTTTCATCATTTACACTGATCATCACATACCATCATACTCAATTATATAAAAGAACATGATCAGACACAAGATAGTTGAAGATCAGAGATCGTGTTTAATACCGGGAAAGCAGTTTCTGCATGTTCTTCTCCTGCCATTCGAAGAATTCGGCGTCTCGGATTAGACCATACTTCACAACTTCGGCAATTCCTGAAGCTAATTCTCTGTCAGGCAATGTGTTTAAGGTGTTGGTGTCAATAAGTACACTCTGCGGTTGGTAGAATGCGCCAATCAAGTTCTTCCCCAGAGGATGATTGATTCCTGTTTTTCCACCAACGGATGAATCGACCTGACCAAGAAATTAGATACCAATTATTCCTCAAGATCACATAGAACTGAAGAAAAAGCAGGAAGAACATTAGAACAATTAAGATGACCTGTGCCATAAGTGTGGTCGGGATCTGAATGAAGTTCACGCCTCGAAGAAAAGCAGCGGCGGCGAATCCGCACATGTCTCCAATCACTCCCCCGCCAAGGGCCACGAATGTGCAGCGGCGATCCAGCCGAGATTCGATTGCCTTGTCGAAAACCTTCATCAACGTTTCCTGCAGAACATTACAGCTGAAAATTTGAGGAAAAACACCACAATAATCTCACTTAGGGAAGGCCGATATGAATCGAAATCAACAATCTGATAAGGATCCACTCATACTCAACAGTCAGATCAATGGGCCAACCTTGTCAGATTAACGGATTGACAATCCGTCTATCTGATTGACACTCCGTCTATCCGATCAAGAATCCTCCAATTGACAAAGTACTCAATCTACAGCAGTGTTTCAACAATTCTTTGCCATCAGATCACGTCCAACAGGCAAAGAAAAGGCCAAGTCAATCTGAATTTATGGATTGTAGATCTGGATCGAGATCGATGATCAAATCTTACTTGATCAAATTCTTAGCTAAGATCAACAGGGCTAAGATCGAGATCAAATTCTTAGCTAAAATAGAGATCGACGATCAAATCTCACCCATAATAAAAAAATTTCTTTTATTTAAAAGAGTAAGATCAACGTTCTCAAACCAGCTAAAAATGTTTTCGGGGAATAAATTCATCTACTGTCCCCAATTATCAATATGCAAAAGAAGAGAATGGGTCCCCTCTCCTTCATAAAACCATGAAAAATGGTGAATGATCTGAAGATGGAGACATCTGAAAAAATGAGTTACAAAATTCCACAAAACTATCATCCATATCTAAACAAGTTCTTTTATTCAAATCAGTGCGATCAATGTAATCAAAACAATCAATGTGGAAAAAGGGTTATAATATGGATGAAATTTTTCTGAAATTTTTTAACTCAAAATTTCAGATGTCTCGCTCTTTTATTCAAATCAGTGTGATTAATGTAATCAAAACAATCAATCAGAAAAAGAGGTTTTAACACAAAAAACATTTGCAATAAAGATAATGGCTCATCTCTCTCCTCCATAGAGCCAGGAAAAATGGTGAATGGTTGAAAATGAAGAGGATATTATTTTACCATATTCTTGTACTTCTCTCCATCGGGAAGGATGACACTGTGGACTTGAATATCTGTTCTATCACTTGTTATAGCCGAAATGATCTTCTCAAGATAAAGAGGAGCAACGGTGGTGTTCGTCACCACAAGAACTTGCTTCCCATGAATATGCCTGCACTCAAATTTCAAATTTTCGAGAAAAATTAGAAAATAAAAATTTGAATTCCAGGAATGAAAGATGTTTATACCTCTGGAGTAAATCTGGCTCGTCGAGAATCCCAGATCCAATGTAAATAGGATAGCTCCGATTGCCCAAGTCGACTTCGACTACAGTTGAAACCTTGGAAACCCTAGAAACCCCTCTGTCCTCCATTACCGAAGCAGAAATCGCGGTGGTTCTCGATGGAATGGTCGGAATCTGGTGAAAAACGCGAGACCCATGAATTATTCTTCCTCGGAGGAAGGAAAGTTTCGATCTCGCGCGCAATTGAGAGAAATCTTCGGTGATCTTGAACGCGGGGAGTTGTGTTCTTGTCGCTGCGGCAGATTGAGAGATAGCCATGGGACTAGGAGTCGGAAAGGAGGGTGGTTGTTGTTTTGGTGCGTCTCTCTCTTCCCACCACCATCGCCAGCAGAACTCCTCCGTGTATGGGTAAGAGAGAGGAGGTAGGTGGAAGCAGACGCCATCCTGCGAAAAGTTTCACACGTGTGGTTGGTGTGGCTTCTGGTCTTAGACGTTTCCTTCTCTGTCTATACTCTCTCTCTATCCTTGCGCTCTCTCTCTCTGATTTGTGGCACGATTTATTTTGCTCATTTTCTTATTGCGTGGCAGAGCTAGCATCAAGTTTGGACAACATCATGGCTGCCATAAACGAAGACACAGCTAAAAGCTCATGTTTCTAGCGTCGAGTTTGAAGGCGATGACCAGAGATATGATTGACGAAATCGTCTAATCTCCGGAGTGTTGACGCTAACCAAGCCATTACGGGGAAATCCTAACTAACGGTTATTTGAAGTGGTTATTTGAAGCAGTTAGTAGATACAGTTACTTTGTGAGGCCGTTAAAAGGCCATGTACGTGTCCTTACGAAAATGCATAACGGCGTTTTCTTCTTTCTCTTCTTATCTTTTGTCAAGGTGGAGAGGGTTTCTTTTTCTAGAGAGTGTTTGAACTGGGTTTTTGTGCCAACAAGTGGTATCAGAGCACAAGCTTTGCGGCTTGATCCAAGATCTCTTTTCCTTCGGGAGGTTTCCTCATCTTGTCCAAGACGAACTATTCTATGTGGACAAAGAAGTTGAAAGTTACCTTGGCGGCTTATAGTTTGTGGGATGCGATCGTGAAGGAAGATGTACCCACCAAGAAGGACATGCAAGAACTCATGGTAATTTATGCAGTGTTATCGGAGGAGATTCTCGAACAACTTGACGATGAGATCACCGCATAGGAGATGTGGGAAGTTCTTCAAAAAAAGTTTGTGGGAGTTGATCGTGTCAAGAAGTCAAGGATCCAGAGCCTCAAGAAGGAGTTTGATCACATCTTCATGGGAAATGAATAATCGGTTGGTGACTTTACTGGAAGATTTTCTAGCATCGTTACTAAACTGAGAGCCCTAGGAGAGAAAATTCCGGAAAAGGAAATTGTTTCCAAGTTGCTTCGTGCGACACTAGAGAGGTTTGACCACCTTACTTCCTCCATGGAACAATTTGGTGGCATTGATGACATGTCGCTTGAAGAAGCCATTGGATCCTTGATGGCCCCTGAAGATATGATAAAGGAGCGTCGCACTGCTTAGGGCGAGAGAGCTTTGTTGACACAATTGCAGACCAAGACCAAAGAAGAAGGAGAATGCTCACACGGTTTTCATGGAGGCCGAGGTCGCGGACGTGGGCGTGGTCGAGGTGGTGGAAGCGGTCAAGATGGACGCGGAAAAGATGACAATGAGAAGCCACGAGATCGGTCCAGAATCTAGTGCTACAACTGCAACAAGTATGGTCATTACGCATCAAAATGCAGGAATAAGAAGAAAGAAGAAAAGGCAAACTTGGCCGAGATGGAGGCGAAGGAGACATCACTTCTAATTGCTATAACGGAGTTACCGTCGACTTTCCTTTTGCAAGGAAATAGCTGGATTCTAAAACCAAAAGGGATGTGGTACCTAGACACTAGGCCGAAAAATCACACAACAGGTGATAAATCGCTCTTTCATGATCTCATTGAGAAGCCCGGAGGACTTGTTCGCTTCAGAGATAGGTCCACGGTTGAGATCGAAGGTTTTAGATCGGTCCTCCTACGCCGGAAAGATAAAAAAAACTGTAAAGTTGAAGACCGTCTTATATGTTCCCAAGCTTGCTTTGAATATTCTCAGCCTTGGGAAGCTTGACAATGAAGGATATGACATTAGACTGGGTTCTCGCCAACTCCTAGTCTATGATGAGCAAGGAGCATTACTCGTGCATGTGAAGAAGAATGAGTCAAGACTATTGATAACATGCATTTATAACTTAAATTATTATCTTATTTCACTCATATTCATGCTTATTTTATGTAATTATGATGCATGTTATCTTAATTTTATGAATTTTCTCCATTGGTATGCCATTATACTAAAGTTCATATTTATGCATAAATTAGGGATAATTCTATGTTTGATTGATGATGAATCTTCTTGAAAGATTAAATTGATAAAAAGTATATATACTTTGACTTTAGGAGATGATTTAAAGAATTAATTCCAAGGAAATAATGATTGGATGATTTAAAGAAGGAATTTCTAATGAAAGACTTGATATTATTCTCAATCCTTCTCATTTTCTTGTTTTTCATTATATTTTAGATGGAATGATGCTAAAAAGGAAGAAAATTGTGATACAATGGAGAAAATTTGGATTAAAAAGGAGTTGTATATTTAAAGTTATGAATTTCTGAAGTTTATGCCCTTTTCTATTTTTTATCTGATTTTAAATTGATTTTTTATTGAATTTATATTAATTTTTCTTATTAAAATCGCGAAAAAGGGGGGGGGTTTTATCCACTGACCCCGAGGATGACGTGGCAAGCGGAGGCTGACGTGGCGTGCGGGACCAGCGCGCGGATGCGACGCGACACTGAGGCCACGTGGCAGGGCAGCGCATGGCCCATGCTAGGCGCAAGTGGCGCGACCACGTGGCAGGAGGCCACACGGACGCCCGTGAGGGATGCCACGTGGCAGGGGGTCAGTAGGTGAAGGGCCCATGGGTTAGTGGGCCCTGGTAAGTATATTGGGGCGGTAACACAAATGTGTACCGCCCCTCTATCTTTTATAGACGTCATTTCCATTATCTTTTTCCGTGTGGGACTATGTTCCCACACGTTTCTAATATGCAGGTGATGTGGCGACTGCACGGGCGTTGGATCCTATCACGAAGCATCGATCGCGTGGACCCAAGTCCACGCGATCGAAATCAACGCACGTGCGTAAAAGCAAACTAAGTGAAATTGATCTACCTCTTACCTGTCGACACATGGATGCATCGGGAACGTCCGATCTTCATCGGACGTGCGAATCAAGTGGAAGACACAAGATCAAATCCAACGATCGGTGGCCTACACGTGGACTCACCTCAACATGCGATGATCAGATCGGACGGCTGGAATTATTCGTGGAAGAGAACCACGATCGCGGTGCGATCGAGCCACGATCGTGGCTCATTTGTAGAGATCGTGGCACACGCTCACGTCACGATTGGTGGCCCACGATCTTCGTGCAATCGTGGCCACCAATCGGCACCCAATCGCGGATCAAACGGCCCGCAATTTTTGGGCAAAAATCCTCTTTAAAAACCGATGTTCTTCCCCTTATTTGGTAACTCTTGATTGAATCGTGAAGGAATTAAGCGATTTGAAAGAAAGATCTTGAGTTCTTCGTGATCCCCCCGCGTTTAGACTCAATTGCGAAGCAATTGGAGGAAGATCGATCGCAAATTTCTACTTGATTTCATCGAATTTTCCCCTTGAATTCCGAACGTCTGTGAGGAAGAAATCGAGCAAATTCGCTTCAATCCACGTGAATTGAAGCCCCATTCTTGCAGCAATCGGGTTAGTAGTGAGATTCGATCGATTATAAAGTGTTAATTTGAGTTTTAATTAGATTTAGAACTTTAATTTTGCAAATTAGTTCTTAGTATTCTTCAATTTCCCCAAATTTTAGTCCGAAATTTTTCTGATTTTGAAAATAGGATATCTCTCTGATTATAATTTCAAATCACTCGATTTTGGTTTCATTGGATTCCTATTTTTATCAGCTTTCCATGGATAGCAAATTTGTCGAATTCCGAGTTCATTTGACCCTTCAATTTAACGTTTGACCGAGCACTATTCATTTTATATCAGAATTTGAACGTTGACTTTTTCAAAATACAAGTAGGAGTTCGATAATTTTAGTCTATTTAGAATCCTCTGGTTCTTAGCTTTCCATTGATATATAAATTGCAAGATTTGGATATCATTTGACCATCAATTTGAAGGTTTCCTCTTGAGGTGTTCATTTAGGAGATTTTCTGATCTTTGATATTCAATAATTCATAGTAAATCCATTTCTTATCTAAAAATCACGAATTATATACTAATAAAATATATTTTCTCTATAGTTTCTAAATATATAATTTTCGTAATCTTCTGACACCTTTTAATTATCTGATTTTACATAACTCCGACAGTTGGTCAAAGTCAATGCTTTGACTTTTGACTTTTCTTTGTCAAATCCGAGAATTCAAATCTTAAAAATTCTTATTTAGTATATTTATATCATTTCCATTCATTACATCTTATTTTTACTTCTTTAAAACCTATTTTAAACCTAAGTTTGATCAAGTCAACTCTGCAATTAAAGTCAACCTTGCTCTTTATGGATCGACCCGATACTTGCACTTTACTTGATTTTATATCTTTATCTCTGTGAGTTCGCTTTTATAAAAAAATTTCGACCGATGTTTGTGTGTTTTAACGACCGTACAAAATGCTTTGTCAACTATATCTGCAAAAGTTCAATGTAGTGTCCCAATATCTTATGACAATAGAGACATGCTCAAAGGTAGTGAAGTCGCATAAAAGGTATGGTCACCTTAATCTCCGTTCTTTAAAAAATTTGGTAGATAAAGAGATGGTACGAGGTCTTTCCAAGATTGAGGGAACCTCTTCGGTGTGTCGGGATTGTGTGGCTAGAAAACAGCATCGACACCCATTTTCCAGTAGCTCTAATTATAAAGCTGAAGTCTCAGTATTACTCGTTCACATAGACCTTTGTGGTCCCCTCTCTCCAACGACTTTGGGAGGTAGCAACTAATTTATGCTCCTTATTGATGATAGTGATAGATATTATATGGCCTATAAGCCAATCACGCTTTTATGTATCTTGTTTATGTTCATTGAAATGAAATTTATTCATTGTCATTCTTGTGTGATGTTTGCAATGAAGTCCATGAGCATGTGCAATAACTAAGTAAATTATGATGAGATCATAATATAGTGATCACTAGTCTTTAAACATATGTTCTAAACATTCCTATTCATGGGATATTCGAGAAGGACATCGAATTATCTGGAAAGAATAACACTATCTAATATATCTCATATGATGCGTATGGCTGATCCTATAGCCATCGGTGTGGAGACACTAAGGATAGATAGTGGGTGCTCTTTGGAGAAAGAGTTCATTGAATTGATCTGTATGAATCCCTGAATGATATTATATATAACTGCCAATCAGGTTGATTTATGTCATGGTTGTGTATGTGGTCCTTTGACTTGAGACACCAAAGATAACTTGTGGATGGATGATCGTGTTTTGATTACGACTTACGAATCCCTAGTCACGGGATATCTAAAATGTCATATATTGGATACGACATGAAGTCCACGAAGATGATTGTGTGATCAAGATGGGATCATCCACCCTCGGTATTTGAGGAGATTGACTCGAGGAATGAGATGCGATGAAATCCTTGGCCAATGTAGTAGAAATATCGGAGAAGGAGTTCTCGATGATTTCTACACGCATTAGTACTAACGTGAGTGACTGATTAGGGTTTGACAGTTGACCATACCCTAATTCATGAGTCTAATGTGAATGAAGGATTATACATACATGGTAATCGATGACAGGAAGATTCCATAAGTGAGTTCTTACATACTCCATATCTCCTAGTGTACATGGTGTAGCTTGGCACCCAACGGGCTAGCAACTCAACCTATCGATTGGGTTAAATTGATCATTGATTAATTAATCTATATATGGATGTGGATAATTAATTAAGGTTGACCAATAAGGTGTTATTAACTAGTGAGATATATGTACCTAGAGGGTCACACACATAAGGTTTATGGATGTTGGTGGATATAGACATAATTATGAGGGTTTTTACCTCATACCAAATGTCTATAAATAGGGGGAGGACGACCACAACAAGAGGTGCCCATGCAAGCCTTGTGGGAATTCTCTCCTTTCTTCTCTTTCTCTCTTGGTGAAGAGCTTTTGAAGAGGAGATCCAACTATCCAGAGACCGTGTGGACACCGCTAGAGGCTAAACACTTGAATAGCTTCAAGAACTCCTTCAAGGAAACCTGTAAGTATGTTTTTTCATTCATACTATATGATATTGTTCGATATCGCACGGGAGAGAGAGGAGAAATAACAAAAATAGGGAATAGTCTTGATTTGACACTTACATGCAGGATATATAGAGAGAAATAGAGAGGAGAGAGGAGAGAGGAGAGAGGAGAGAGGAGAGAGTGGGCCTTCAGGCCCAATAGGCTTTAACATAGGCTTTAACACTCCCCCTCAAGCTGGAGCGTGGAGGTCAAACATGCCCAGCTTGGATCCGATGGTCTCATATGCAGGGCCTGGTAGGGCCTTAGTGAAGATGTCTGCCAACTGATGGGAGGAAGCGACGTGTGGGGTACATGATGGCACGTTAACAACATACTCGTCGTATGAAATGGCAGTCGATATCAATATGCTTCGTCCTCATATGGAACGTCGCATTCACGGCGATGAAGGTAGCAGCCATATTATCGCAGACATCTGCATAGGACCTTCGGGCGGGAAGCCAAGCTCGGTGAGAAGAGAGCGTAACCACAACATTTCTGCCGTGGTATCCGCCATGGCTCGATACTCGCTTCGGCACTAGAGCGAGACACGATATATTGCTTCGAGAGCGCCATGTGACCAGGTTACCTCCAACATAGGTGGCATAACCACCATGTGACTTCCGGTCCTCCTTGTCACCAAACGAACCCCGTAATCGAGGGTAGGCCTCAATGTGTAGATGACCCCTGTCGCCGATACAAGAGGCCCTTCCCCTGAGCTCTCTTAAGGTACGCCTGAAGCCGATAGACACCCTCCGCATGGATGGTGCGAGGAGTCCGCATAAACTCGACTCAAGATACTAACCGCATAGGAGATGTCCTGGACGAGTCACAAGTGAGGTAGATCAATTTTCCCACAAGTCGGCGGTAGATGCCTCGCATCCTCAAGAAGTGCGGTAGCATTGTCCCACCAAACCCACATTCTCGCTCCATAGTTGAGGAGGCCGGCTTGCACTCTCAAAGCATCCCCTCGTCTCCTCCAAGAGATCCAAAGACGTACTTCCGCCGACAAATGGACATCTGCCCCTCGACTGTAAGCAATCTCAAGTCCAAGAAAGTACCGGGAGGAGACAGACGCGTGCGACGAAGTGCTCGAGCTAGATAAGCCTTGGTCGCAGCTCACCTCGGCGTCGTCACTACCAGTGATGATGATGTCATCCACATACACAGCCAGATAACACATCCATGCGGGGTGCGTTTCCGCATGACAGTCGGATCGATACAAGTAGAGACAAAGCCATATGCGAAAAAGCAATCGCGAGAACTTGTGGAACCACGCACGCGGGCTTTGCTTCAGCCCATAGATAGCCTTCTTGAGGAGACACACCTCGCACGACTCCCCGAGCAACGTACCCAGCGGTTGCTCCATGAATACCGCGCATCGAGGTCGCCGTAGAGGAAGGCATTGTACACGTCCCAGACTGATGAAGCGGCCAGACTGATCCAGTGGGCAATGGAGAAGAGAACCCGGATGGAGCTGAGGCGCGCCACAGGCGAGAATGTCTCATGATAGTCAAGACCATAGGCTTGAGAAAAGCCACGAGCCACGAGACGCGCCTTGTAGCGAGCGATGGAGCCATCGTGATTATACTTGAGGGAGTACACCCACTTGCGAGGAGACAACATTGGCATCGATGGGCCGAGGAACCAGCGTCCGTGTCTCCCGCTGGATGAAGGCCGCATACTCCACATCCATCGCCGCTTTCCACGCCGTAGCACTGCAACGCCTCAATATACGACTTGGGAATTCACTCGGTTAGAACGGCAAGAGCAAGGGACTGATAGGAAGGAGAGAGGCGGGCAGGAGAGACATGATGAGCGATAGGGTATTGCGTGCACTGGCGAGTGCCCTTGCGAAGGGCAATGGGAAGGTCAAGATCAGAGACGGGAGGCGGTGGGGAAGGTGGGGGTGACAAGGGAGCCGGAACAGGAGCTATCGGCGAGGAGGGAGATTCCAGCTCAGAGGATGGGTCATACGGGAGGGAGTCCGAGGGTGGTGACACCTCGGGCAAGGGAATCGAGACAGTCATAGGGAGGTCACTGACAGGGGTAGCAGATGCCGAAGGAAGGAGGGATGGGGAGGAGAGGTCGTCGCCAGACGGAGTAGAGGTGAAGTAGGGAACGTCCTCATGGAAGGTCACATCTGCCGAAGTAACGTATTGTCGCCGATCTGGAAAGTACACATGGTAGCCCTTCTGAGTCCGAGAGTAGCCGACAAACACACCCTTTTGTGCACGAGGAGCCAGCTTGGAGAGGCCAGGGGTGTGATCCTGGACAAAGGCAGTGCAGCCGAACACTCGAGGTGGTAGAGAGAAGAGGTCAGCAGCAGGAGTCAATCGCTGAAGAGGAATAGCTCCTCCAAGTGCAGCAGATGGAAGGCGGTTCACCAAGTATGTAGCAGTCAGAACAGCCTCACACCAGAGATACTAAGGTACCCTCATAGCCAGTAGCAGTGTGCGTACCATATCCAGGAGATGTCGATGCTTCCGCTCGGCCACTCCATTCTGCTGCGAGGTATATGGACATGTAGTCTGATGAACTATGCCATGGGCCAGACAGAGTTCCTCAATCGCCTTCTGAGTGAACTCAAGTGCATTGTCTGTGCGGAGGATTTTGACCATCGTCTCGTACTGGGTAATAATCTCAAGGAGGAAGTGCTGAACGCGAGAAAGTACCTCCTTTCGACTCTTCAGGATATATGTCCAACTCGCCCGCGTGTAGTCATCGACGAGCACCATGTAGTACTTGCCTCCTGTAGGAGAGGTATGAGGGGCTGAACCCCAGACGTCGCAGTGAACCAGGTCAAACGGGCGATGGGTAGGTGGACCAGTGCGTGATGGGTACGACGATCTATGATGTTTCCCTAGTTCACAAGACTCACAATGAAACTCAGATAAGTGTAACCAAGGAAGAGTTTCTTTAAGTTTGACAAAACTAGGGTGTCCCAAGCGACAGTGCCACAAAAGAGAGTCATGAAGGGAACTAGAAGAAGCAGAGAGTGCAAAAAGGGCTTGAAGGCCCGTAGATGGAGAGTCAGCCCACTAGCTCATAGATGCCTCGTCCGTTCTCACGCCCCGCCCAATCCTCCGGCCCGTGTCGAGATCCCGGGAAGACACAAAGTGATGAGGAAAGAAAAACACACCACGTTGAAGGGCTTTTGGTGATCGCACCGATGGACAGCAGATTAGCAGGTGGAATCAAGGAATATACAGACATGCCGTATAGGAAGGGAAGAGGTGGCACGAGATCGGCGTGAGCCAAGAACAGAGACATGAACGACCGTCAGCAATGCGGACATCAGAATGGAGGTTTCAGCCGATAAGAAGTGAGGACAGAGGGAAAAACCCGAGCCATATGGGATGATGCCCCCGAGTCAATAACCCAAGAAGTCATATGAGGGGTTGAGATAGATGGCGTACCTGGAGAAGATCCCCGTCCTCCAGCATATGATACCAAGCTGCTCGTCAGTGCCGCAAGACTGGCTGATGGTGCCGCAGTGGGACAAAGTGAGGAGGCCCGTGATGCCTGAATGTAGGCCAGCTCCGAGGGAGATAGTGCAAGGCTGACTGTTCCCGCAGCCGAGGGAGCAGTAGTCGAGGATGATCCCTCCGTCGGGGACGTAGTCGAGGATGCCCTGCCTCCAGAGGCAGCCAGGGCCCAAGCAGGCTTCCCGAACTCCTTCCAGCACTTCTCTGACGGGTGAGTCGACTTCCCGCAGTACTTGCAGGGTGGATAGGAAGTCCGGGTCTTCCCCGACGATGTGCTCTTCCCACACGGCCGGGTAGCCCCGCCTGATGCGATCAGTGCCGAAGTCTCGACGGGCTGTGAGGTCTGGGAGGTGGGCAGGCTGTCCTGCACACAAAGTGCGGCTGCAAAGATCTCCTCAGTGGGTAATACCCGGGAGCCCCCAAGCACCTGTCCTCGGATCATATCGGCCAACTCAGGACGTAATCCGCTAAGAAATGCTCCGGCTCGAAGCTCATCGCGGTACCGTCTAAGTATATCAAGATCCAATACCAGTGGCTGATAGAGCTCGAGGTTAGTGAAAATGGCGTCAACCGATCCATAGTAGCTCTGGAGAGTCTTGGTGCCCTGGCGACATGCAAATAGCTCCTCATATAGGCGAACTGTCCGGCTTACGTTGCTCTTGTTGGCGTACATCGTCTCCAACTTGAGCCACAGGGCATGGGTAGGACGAGTCATGCTAAGCGGCTCCATGATCTGTGTCGCTACACTGGAGATAAGCCAGGAACATACCGCGGACTCGAGTCGGCTCCACTCCAAGTACTTCGGGTCTGATTCCTTCGGTGAGGGATCAGTTAGGTGATGCCGAAGGCCATGGGCGTTGAGGAACTCCACGAAAGCGCCCCTCTAGGGCTCATAATTGGACCCGTCGAACACATACGCCGGCTAGCCAGTGGCACTCACAATAGAGTGCTTCCCCTGATTGGCAAGGGACAACCCCATCGTAGCGAGAGGGCCGAGTGACCTCGAAGATGATGACACGGGGTAGGCTCGGCCATGTAAAAAAATCAGCAGCCGTGGAAGACGAACCGGCGGCCACGGAATATGAGTCGACACGGCAAGGCAAGTCAACCGTAGCAGGAGAGAGCCCCCGTGGCAAGATAACTGGGCGCAACGATAGCAGGGCGGCCGGGTGATGCAGCAGGTGATAGCAGCCAGCGACGCGCAGGGGCGCCAGCTGGGCAAGGCAACAGCAGGATGATACCTACTGCAGACGATGGCGGAGCTGTGATCGAGCAGTGGCGACCGCCGGCGTGGCAATGGCAGCTAGCGTGGCAGCGGCGGTGGTAGGGCTACAGCGAGGCTGCCTGCAAGGTGGCGGTGATAGGGTGACAAAGCAGTGGCGCAGACGAACCGGGCGCTGCAGGGCGACGTCAATCTAGACGACAGAGCTAGGGCGCGGCGCGACGGCGCAGTCGGTAGGGTGCGCGCGGTGGCCAGCAGGCGACCGCCAGCAGTGGCAACCGCAGTGGTAGCGACGGCGCTTGAGGGCGGCGGCGTCGCAAGAACACGACGGCCGTCAGTGGAAGGCGCTCGTGGTTCCTGTGGATCGCCAGCGAGGACGACGGCCGGGACACGGCGACGTCGCAGGGACCGCGCGACGGCACAGCGAGACGCAAATGCAGAGCTCTCAGAGGGCGTGCACGGTGGCCGTGCAGGTGACTGGGCAGGATGAGGCGCGCGGCGCAAAAGGAGGCGGCGGCGCTGAGGGCGGCGGCGTCACTGTGGCAAAACCCTAGGAGAATATTTCTCCTCCGCGCTCTGATACCATGTTCGATATCGCACGGGAGAGAGAGGAGAAATAACAAAAATAGGGAATAGTCTTGATTTGACACTTACATGCAGGATATATAGAGAGAAATAGAGAGGAGAGAGGAGAGAGGAGAGAGTGGGCCTTCATGCCCAATAGGCTTTAACATAGGCTTTAACAGATATGATCATCTGTTCTTGGCAGCTAGGTATTTTGAATGTACGATTCAATGCTTTTCCGCTGCATTTGATGTTTTGATCAAAATTTTAGAAAGTTATCGACCTCAAATCCCATCAGATAGTACACGGGTAATATGGGTGACACTATTAAAGTCGAAGGCTGAAGCCTTTGAGGCCTTCAAGAAATTCAAGAATCTGTCAGAGGCATAGAAGAATGTGAAGTTGAAATTTCTCAAAACAAATAGAGGCGGCGAGTTCAATTCTTTTGAATTTGCTAAGTTCTGTGAGGATAATGGGATCCGTAGGCATCTCACGGCTCCCTATTCCCATCAACAGAATGGAGTCGGCGAAAGAAAAAATTGGACAATTGTCTCCATGATGCGCGCTCTATTATTTGAGAAGAATTTTCTAGATGAGTTGTGGGGAGAGCAGCTAGCACAACTATATACATTATGAATCGTTCTCCCACGAAGAGTTTGCAAGGTTTGACACCTTATGAAGCTTGGACAGGGTCAAAGCCTACGATTGAGCATCTAAGGATTTTTGGATGCTTACCCCATGTGAAGATCCTCGGGGGACATTTGAAGAAGCTTGATTCGAGGAGCAAGCCTATGGTCTTCATTGGCTATGTGATTGGGTCTAAGGCCTATAAATTCTATGATCCGGACTCAAGAAAAATGGAAATTAGTCGTGATGTTATCTTTCAAGAGGATTGTACTTAGAAGTGGTCAAGGGAAATGGTGAAATCGGTCGGAGGTACATTCCTCTATTGATCCGTCTTATGATCCAATTTCTCTTCCAAATGATCAGTAGGAAGATTATCTCGCTCACTTGCTGAGGATGAACCTTCAAATGAGGATGCAGTTGACCCTAGCTTGGGTGAAAGGGAGGATGCCACCCCTCTACGGTGCAAAAGTATTTAGTCCATTCATGAAGAGTTGGACGAAGTTGAGCCTGAACTGCACCTTACATTTGGAGAAGAACCGACTTCCTTTGTTGAGGCTAATGAGGAAGAAGTGTGGAGAAAGGCAATGATAGAAGAGCTTGATGCGATCGAGAAGAATGAGACATGACAGTTGGTTCCAAGGCCAACATGAGTTAAACCCATAGGTCTCAAGTGGTTATTTAAGATTAAGAGAAATCCCAAGAAAGAGATTGTATGGTACAAGGCGAGGCTTGTGGCAAAAGGGTACTCGTAGAAGGCAGAAATCGATTATGAAGAAGTGTTTGCACCCGTTACTCGGATGGAGACGATCCGAACCTTTATTGTTTTGGCAGCGCAAGGAGGTTGGGAGATACACCACATGGACATGAAGTCAGCCTTTTTGAATGGACACATCAAAGAAACTATCTACGTGAAGCAACATCATGGTTTTGTTTAGAAAGGCAAAGAAGGACATGTGATGAGATTGATGAAGGCACTATATGGGCTTAAACAAGCTCTTCGTGCATGGTATGCCAAGTTAAATTCATGTCTTTCCTCGCTTGGTTTTCGCGGGAGCTCGGGTGAATATGTTGTGTATGTACGAGTAGCAGAAGGTGCAAATCTTCTAGTCGGGGTTTATGTGGACGACCTCATCATGACCAGAGCGAGGAAGTCACACATTTTGCACTTTAAGAATCAAATGAAGGAATTGTTTGAGATGACGGATTTGGGCCATTTATCTTCATATCTTGGAATTGAGGTGTCTCAATGAAAGGACGGGATTATACTGAGTCAAAGGGCCTATGATTTGAAGATTCTTGAAGATGGTGGCATGCTGGAGGCAAATGCTACTGATACCTCGATGGAAGCAAGAGCTGTGTTTCGGAAAACCTCGAAGAGAGACGAGGAAGATTCGACGAAGATGATTAATTTCACATAGTATATGAACTTGATTGGGAAGGTGAGATACTTGACCCACACTTGTCCTGATTTGCAATACTCTATTGGGATTATGAGCAGGTACATGGAGAAACCATCCATGAATCATACGGTTCCTTTGAAGAGGATTTTGAGGTATATTCGAGGTACCGTTGACCTCGTGTTATTTTATGAGAAAGGTCAAGTGCAGGTGGATCTAGTCGAATATAGTGACCGTGATCATGCTGGAGATGCAGATGATTGGAGGAGCACCACCAGTATTATCTTCTTCCTCAGATATATGACAATATCTTGGAATTCATAGAAGCAGCCGGTTGTGACTCTCTCATCATGTGAATCTGTATATTGCTGCTAATAGTGCTGCTACGCAAGGCATATGGCTGTCACATATGATTGGTGAATTGAAGGGAGAAGCCCCGAAGCCATTTAAGATTCTCGTGGATAACAAATATGTGATTTCATTGAGCAAGAATCCTATTTTTCACAATAGTTCGAAGCACATCGAGAAACAATTCCATTACATTCGATAATGTATTGCGAACAAGATGTTGCAAGTGGAGCATATACGCTCGGATCTTCAATTGGTTGACATTTTTACAAAGTCTTTGGGCTGAATTAATTATTTGCAGATGCGAGACAAGATTGGATTCAAAGACGCGAGCGAGAATGGCAAGGTTACGGGGGTGAATGTTGATGCTAACCAATCCCTAACGGTTATTTGAAATGATTATTAGAAGCAGTTAGTAGATACTTTTACTTTGTGAGGCCGTTAAAAGGCCATGTATGTGTCCTTACGAAAAATGCAAAACGACGTTTTCTTCTTTCTCTTCTTATCTTTTGTCAAGGTAGAGAGGGTTTCTTTTTTAGAGAGTGTTTGCACTGGGTTTTTGTGCGAACACGGAGAAGAGTATTTCTAGCTACCGGGAGGTGGCAACGAAGTTTGACTGGACTGTCGCCCCTTCCTATTAGTCTTCCCATGTAGAAACTCAAATTTTTCAACGAGCAGCTTTCTTCTTTTCAATAGAACTCTAGCAAAAATGATAATGGTGAGATTTAGGGTTTAGGGTATAGAACCTCTCTCTCTCGCTGAAATGATAGTGATGATGGCTATTTTTCAATGCTAGCCCGGATAATTCTTTACTAGCCTCAACTGATCATTCCTCGTCAAGGTCCTCACACTAGCCATCAGACAACTACTTGAAGTCACTGTTGATCTTTCTCTGATCGGCCACTGATAAGAATCCTGAACCTGGCAAGCTTCTGCTGTTACTATGTTTCGGTGAATAATGACGAACTGGTTCCATAATTATCCATGTACTCGTCTATTTTTAATGTTCTTATTTTTTATGAATTTATTTGGTTCAGAGTCCCATTCATGGAAGAGAAAGATTCCGCCAACAATTTGATGAGTGCAAAGGCGATGGATTTGTTTTTTTAAAGGTGGAGATGCTCGTTATGGATGTAGATATGATCCATCATTTCAGGGAGAGAGAGAGATACCAAAGATAAGGAAAGAAACCTAGAGAGAGAGACCCTCAAGCTCAACCTCATATGTCTCATTCTCTCTTTCTACTCCTCACACCCGCACTCTCAATCACCAAGGCACCAACCCCAGCGACTTACTATTTCTCACATCCATCCATTAATCTATGCATAAATCCCAAGGACTTGAATTCAGATGGGCATACCATACTAAAATTTGTAAATGTTTCAAAGTAAATGAAAAAGCCTTTTTAAAGTAACAATTACCACCTACAGAAGATAGAGTAAGAGGAGTGAGCAATTGATTAGAAAGTTTACAGGAAGTACTTGCGAGAAAATTGGTAAGCGGAAAGATTAAAGGATACTCAAGGAAGAGCTGATGACAAGGAAAAATCAAACGAAAATCGGAGATTGGATGATGTATAATGATCAAAAGACGGAAAACACAACAAATGATCACTTGTTGATAATCCTACATTGTCGACGACGATTCTGAAATCCTACATTGGACTGCAACTAATGGCTTTCCTTTGTCGATCTTGGTGAAGACTAAAGTATGGATCATGACCAGCGAATTGAGGGATTCTTTAAATGCTCAGGATTCTTCTTTTCCTTTCTCCTTTCGATCAAATAGTAGGGAAGGGAACTTTCGTGCGCAGAGATGATCGAGCTATTGCCTTTTTCTTTCTCGACACCTTTTTTTTAAAACCCTAAAGGTCTTTATAGTATCGTGAGTTAGAGAGGAGAAGAAAAATAGCGATAATGGCCTCAACGATATTGGTAATATGTAGACTGAAATAGAGATATTCACTAATGAGTAAATATAGTTATAGTTAGCTGCATAGTTAATATTTTATGATATGATGATTATCAAGGTCTGCATAAGGATACGAGGGAATAGATAGCTTTAAATTTCCTGAAAATTAATACACCCATGAACTAAAAAAAGTAAGTGGGTTAGTCAAAATAACCATAGAAGGGATAAAATAGTTATAATTCACCTTGATAACAGAAGAACAATTAATGGTTAACAATAAACTTAGTGAGTCTTTAATGCCTTAATCTATGACACTAGCAATTCAAGAAAGAGGACGTACATCAAAACTAGTGCTCTAACAATCTCCTCCTTTTTGATGTATTACAAAATCTTGAATTGTAGCTTGGTAAGCTCCCCTCAGTCTATGACTTGTACCTTGGTAAAATTCCCCTCCATCTATGACTTGTAATTTGGTAAACTCCCCTCAGTCTATGAGTTATTAATTTTCTCCCGCTCAACTTATTCCTAGAGCGACTAACTAATACGAGATGACACAAAAGCTAAGAATGGTAAAATGCAGAAGGATCATAGAGACACGAAATAAAAAAAATGCGAATAAAAATAGAACCCGGATTATGTATGCTAAGCAAGGGGAACATTTCAGAGTTCAACTTCGTGAGTATTCTGAATATCATCAAAGCAACGAGAGAGGCAAATTATCGGAATGTCGAGTTTCTGATTGTAATTCAACAAATGTGGTGTACACAAAATAATCTGAATGAAAAACAAATTTGAGCTGATGCATTAAGACCTATACGACGATTAAGATCGGAATGAAAGGAGACTAGCAATAAAAAAATAGTGAGTTATGAATTGCTCATCATTACATGTCCCCCCTTATTCGTTGGCTCAGCATGAAAATAAAATCGTCGAGACAAAAGAATACATCGAGTAAAAATAGAAACTACAGAAAGAAAAAGAACATGAAAAACTTGGTGATCGTCAAGTCTAGGTCTCCACACGACTCTGATTAGTATCTATGTCATTGGCTCTAATCATGCCTAATTCATCACTTTTCGCTTGGCAAAAGAGGTCCTCAGCCTTCTCTCTCTACACCATCTCCCTATTTCTACCTCCTTTATGTCACTATATTTCATTTTCGCTGCACTCCTCATTCCTCTCTCAAATTCTTGTGCGCATGAGGGTGACTCTCTCCACTACACGAGGAAGACTCTCTCTCTCTCTCTCTCTCTCATTTTTAAGTTTGACCATTGATTGCAAGAGAAGGTATGATGTGACACCAAAAATTGAGGTGACTAAGGAGCAGAGAGAAAAGAAATCAACGGTCCAGATTGCTTGAAATTAAAAGCTTGATACCCAATCATCTTGATGCAGTTTGGAGCTAAAATTTTGTGGGCGTGACCGTAAGTTAATGTTCTACGTCCTCATAAGGCTGATTAAAAATATCTGATGTGAAAAAATTATAAATTTAAAGGGTTTATTATGTGCTTCTAGCATTGGCTAGCCAAAGGAAAGAGGGCACCTATTGATTGCTCTTCGTGTACAGAACTTCTTTTCAAGTGAGTTTCTTTTCATTTCTATTCATTCCTTGTGTAGAGGCTCTCAAAGGTCTGTTTGATCCAAAAGCATCGCTAGAGTGCATTATTGTCACGAATCATTATCATCAATCTTTAGATTTCAATCATTCTCATCAATCCTTTCCATTTTCTCAATCTTTTCATCCACATTTTTATAGTTTTTAAATGATAAATCACATTTCTGCCATTAGATAAAGGGTTTTCAATCTTCAAAAGATGTTAGGAAGGATTTGATTGGTTTGTTGCTTCTTCCGCTTACATCTCCCTCTTTTGTCATTCATTTTTGCTTTCTTAACCTAACAAACTGCCCAAAATATTCCTTCATTTCAGTAACTGCCAAGTGTGTGCCCGAAAAGCATATGTAGCGCGCGAAGCAGAGGGGGCATGTTGCGCACCTGGCTAGGTGCTCAATGGTTGCCACGATAACAACAGAGATGTGCCGACGTGTGATAACATGAAATCTTAACATGATAAAACATGATTATTAATGTAAAATAAGGCATAAAACATTCCATTTATATGCATGTTATCATACTTTGAGTGCATTTCTATCATTCCATGCAATTTTATGTTATAATCTCAAAATGCGTTAATTTAGGGTTAATTATGATGAATTAAAGATTAAAGATTTTATAAACTATCTTTACTTGAGATTATAAGTGGTTTTTAAAGTTAAATAATGAGAGAAATCATTTTTATGAACATTCATTTAATTTTCTAAAGTTAAAATCTTAAAGAAATGAATGTATTTTTGAAATAAAGAATTAAATATCTTGTTATTTAAATAATTTGACTTTTTAGAATGATAGATAATTAAATTTCAGATCAAATGAAAGAAATTTGGATTAATTTGGAGTTGTATTTTGAAAGTTATGATTTTTATAATTTTTAGGGATTTTTTTGATTTTATTTTCGATTTAAAAGAATTTAAAACAATTAAAAAAAGGGCAAAAAGGGATTGTTTTTCTTGCCGGTCCCACGTGGGTGCAACGTGGCACGCAAGGCCACGTGGCAGAGCCACGCGGGCCCACGCGGTGCCTACGCGGCACAATATTTATACTTATCTTATATAGTTTATAATATATATAGGTCTCCTGATTATCAGGAGACAAATTTATTAACCCTCTTAATCGGCCGACCTTTATATACCCGATAGCTTCTGTTTATTTTTACCGTGTGGGACTATGTTCCACACATTTTCTTTTAATTGCAGGCCACGTGGATCAACGCTAGGTGTCGGATCAGCGGCGCCTTGGAAATCCGCGCGTCGATCGCGTGGACGCGCGGACCACCGATCAATCAACGTGCACGTGCCTTTCAAACAGAGTTATAACGGCCACGATTTCACGCGATCAAACGCATCTGAAGCGTTAGATCGCGATCCAACGGACGTGTTTTCACGCGTTTTATAACGCATATCGCGAAGATTAAATTCGGAGCGTCCATTCAAGATTGGAAGGCCAAAATCTAATCGTAACGGTTCGCCGTTACGCGTTCATCTGGACCGTTGATGGAGCTTGAAACGCACTGATCGGACAGTTACGCCCAATTTGCCTATAAAACAATGTGTTCTTCGATTTTGTAAGACATTCTTGGATGATTTCGCTTAATCGACCCATCTAAACCCTTCAATCCTTGAATCTCTCACTTCTAATCTCTTCTAGACTCGATTCTGCGTCCACAGAGTGATAAAAAGTGAGATTTCATCGATCGATCAAGGAGAATTTGTCTTTTGAACACCGATGTTCACGTTTGAATTCGTGGAATGAATAGCCGTCGATTCGGCGATCAATTGGATTGATTCGATCGTTATCTCGGGTTAGAAAACAAGTTTTCCCTCTAATCTATCGTCATGTATCATCAATTTTTAGTTTAGAATCTTAATTTAGCTTAATTTAGTTTTTAATTTTGGTTTATGATCTTCCGATTTTCAGAAATTTCGTCCCACTTCACTCTTTGATTTATCCGCGATTACTAATCCAAATCGAGTGATTTTTGATTCAGTGGATACATCTTTGAGTTATCTTTCTAATTCTAGTATTTTCCCTAATTTCTCACCTCAATTCATAGTCCAATTTGATCAATTTCTAAAAGATCTCTCGAAAATACCTGAATTTCCTGTGGATTCGACCCTTATTTACCATTATACCCTTCAATTCGATACATTTTCATCAAATTGGTAAGTTTAGAATTATTTTTAACACGAGACCGTGTGAAATCAACGACCTCGCGGTCCCGTCTCGTCAACGTGCGCACCAGAACGCATGCAAACCCCTGAAAAACGCGCACCATGGCGCACACTCGGTGGGACGGTTGCTGCCTCTGCGAGACTTGTTGCTTTTATGGTTTTTCCATCGGTGAGCTTAGAAATTGGCATATCTAGAGTGTCTAAAACATCCCCCATCATCCTCTATCCTGTTCAAGAGTATTCCAAGTGGTGCAAGAGCTTTTAGTCATTCTTTCTCTCTTCCATAATTTTCTTCCTCATCGTGAGTGTGCTTATCATCTTTGTAGTGTGCTCGAGAGGAGATCATCTTTGTAGTGTGCTCAAGTGATTTTTCCATTTTGTAGTTTTTATTCTAGTTTCAGACCATATGGATTTCTAATGGAATTAAGAAATAAAAAAAATAAATTTTCTTCTCGACTTACGTGGCTGCATATTTGGTTCCTGTGTCTCCACATTCTTTCATTCCTTCTTTCTTCCTGCGAAACGACAGAAAAGAGCTCCAGCCCAGAGAGTCCTCAAAATCAAGAATCGCCCACGCCCACGCCCACGCCCACGCTCAAAGAGTTCTTGCAATCAAGAATTGCCCGGCAGAGAAGAGCTCCTGCCCGAAGAAACCATGAAATCAAGAATCGCTTGGCATAGAAGAGCTCCCGCCAGATTTCTTTCGGCAGAGATTAAGAATCACGTTGCTCAGATGGATTGCTGCTCCCCAACGAGAAAGCTTAGGAGTTCCACCGCCTTCGAAGCCGTCTGGAGGAGGGCGCGTACAGTTTGCCGACCATTTCCGAGCAAGGCCGTTAAGAGCTCATTCCTTCACTCGTTTCTTCTTCCTGCCAAACGACAGAAAAGAGCTCCCGCCGAGAGAGTCCTCAAAATCAAGAAACGCCCACGCCCACGCTCAAAGAGTCCTTGCAATCAAGAACTGCCCGGCAGAGAAGAGCTCCCGCCCGAAGAAACCTTGAAATCAAGAATCGCCTGGCAGAGAAGAGCTCCCGCCAGATTTCTTTCGGCACAGATTAAGAATCACGCTGCTCAGATGGATTGCTGCTCCCCAACGAGAAAGCTTCGGAGTTCCACCGCCTTCGAAGCCGTCTGGAGGAGGGCGCGCGCAGTTTGCCGGCCATTTCCGAGCAAGGCCGTTAATCGCCTGAAGAGAGCGCCCTCTTCCACTTTCCAGATGGCCAAGAAGAAACACTCCCAATGCATTGGGTTCCACCGCGTCAAGGAATCCCAGGATCTCCCGACGGCGTGGGATTACTCCTCTGAAGAATCTTTAGATGATGTCCACATTGAAGCGGTGGCTGTCCGAGATCTCCTCGGCGGGGTGGCCTACCAGACAGAGGAAAACATCGACGATGAATCACAAAAAGCCGCGGGGAGAACAAACATCTTCGGCTGGACATACTACTCCTCCGATGATGAATCGCTGTACGAAGAGTTATCAGACAAGGAAGAATCCTCAGAGCCAGAAGCTCATCCGCAAGAAATGGTAGACGACGAGACGCAAGGGGGATCCTACTCCCTGCAAGTCGGGCGCGAGAAGCTCTCGCATCTTACCAGCCATGTCTTCGACGAATCAACAGTCTTCCCCGTCGCGATAACGTTCGTGGATCAGTGGAGAAGCTCGCACGCGAGCATAAAATCTCCGACCGTTTGGTATCCGACGATGGGTGAATTTGCCACGCGCGAGGCCGCCCGGAAGGCTACGGAAGGAATTTTTCGAACAGCGTGTGCTGCCCGCGGAAGATTTTCCTTCAGGAATATACCTGGAGAGATAATCGAGGAGGCTGCGGCGATGATGCACACAATCCTTCCACGCCCGGGCGGCAGGTCTAGGTATCAGGATTTTCTGTCTCTGAGTTTCGACCTCCATGTTATTCTTCGGGTCATCCCCGGAGTCGAGAGTGAAAGGCCGAGGGGGGACAAGGAGACTTGTCTGCGTCGTTTTATCGGTAAATTGTGCAGACGAGTGCTTTCGCCATTACACGCCCTCGTCTCGTGCTTTAAAAATCGGTTGACTAGCGTTTCCCCATGTTTATTGTCCAAGGATCGGCCATGGCGCCCTGTTATACTGACGTGCCTTTTGTTCCTCGTAGCTCTTGACATAGTCTGCTCGGTTTTTTAAATTTTATTCATTTCCTTTTAATTTCGTATATCTTCGAAACGTTTCTATCTGTGAAGTTCGATCCCATTTTCAGTTTTTTGTTATTTTCTTTCAGTTTTCTTGTCCATTCGTTTCTTCTGAATGTTTTTCTTCCCCCTGGCACGATTTCATTCTCTGCCATCAGCACAATTTTCTTCTGTGGAGTGTTATACTCCTCTATCTGATGCATTTTTGGGCCATTATCTTCTTTTTGGATATTTCTTCTCTGTAAAAATAATTTTTTAATTTTATATTTTGGCATGCGTAGGTTCCACAGTTGGCTTTTCTCCATGTTTTTTACTTTTTCTTGCAAAGTTTCCCAGTTGGGTATTCCTACAAAGAATCCCCATTTAGGATTCCTACTTTTTCTTTCTATCCTTCTTTTTAATTTATGGTTTTTTTATATATCATTAGCCCCCGGTAAAACAGACTTCAATTTCTTCTCAGCTTCCTGCCCATCAGTCTTCTTCTTTTTTGAACAGGGAAAGAAAGAATTGACAGCTTGTGCGTCAGATTCTTGCCCTTCAGATTTTTTCCGTTTTGACCATTTCATCCATAGAACAGGCTTCTCTTTGGTGTCTAGTCATTAATGTTTCTAGTGCGGAAAAAATTGCAATTATGGTGCTCATCAATGCGTTGAGCTACTTTTTATGTTACTGTCTTTTTTGAACTTCATCACGGTTGTGCTAAGAGCCTAAGAATTCTTGGCGACTTTTAGCTCCACCCTCTTCTCTCCAGAAACAGGTGTGTCTACCTCTGACCAGAAAGCTGACCATAGTATTTCTTGTTTTTACTTACCAGTTTGACTTTTGGAATGAAGTTTCTGATCGATGGAAAGGTGATGTTCCTTGGTTAAAGATGTCCTTTGGAAAGACAGCAGCGTATGGAGAGTGTTGTGAGCGTCCTATATTGAAGAAAATTTCAGCGGTGAGTGTACCTCCCAGGGTCCCAATATTGCTGCATACCGATCACCAGAGAACTGATTCGAGTTTTTTTTTCTCTCTGAGCGTGATCTTTGAAGTAGTGCACATTGTCCATGAGGAATTTGGGTGCGAGCTAGGAGAGGAACTGAAAAATGGTGCTTCTAACTTTGAGTCTCCCTCTTTAATTTTCTAAATGTTGGCTCATGACATTGAGGGAGCTGATCCACTATTTTCCATTCTTGTTCCCAACCACGATGTCAGCAGTAGAGTATCGGGGTATGGGTTAGAATGTGGAGTTCTCTGATCAGAGGAGAACAGAAAGTAATTGTTTAGCTCCCAATCTCCCTATATTGCTTAAAACTTTCAAGTGGCAACATGTCTAACCAATGGTTTTCTCTTTTTTTTTTTCTGAGCTCAATATCTTGAGTTGAGTATTTTGCCTCCAAGACAATGCGCAGCCTATTTTGAGAGAGACTTTCAAAGATTTGAATGAATGTTAAAACCGGTGTCTACCTTCCTGTCTCCCTCTTATTGATGCACATTGGCCTGTAATGATTGGAGAGCTGATCTTTAGTTTTTCTTCTTTTTGAGCTCTATGTCAGGTACATACCCGGAAGCTGATCTTCAAATTTACAAGCCTAATTTCTCGACAGGGAGGTAGCCGCACATTTGTATGTAACTGTGGCTTTAATTGATTGAAGAATTGAAAATTGATGAGTCCATTTCCTGTGCTCCATATATTGATGCATGCTGTGACATGGAGAGAGAGTTGATCACTGGCTGTCTCTTTTTGCCCCGTGCGCATGATTTTGGGAGTAGAGTATCTCACCAAGGAGTAAGGTAGTGGCACATGTGAACAGAGTTTAGGGCTTTACTTGATTGAAGAACATAAATTTGGGGTGTCTTCCTCATATCGACTGTATATTATTGCCTTCTGGTGAGGGAAAATGGGAGAGCTAATCGTCGATTGTCTATGGGGAAGGTGGGTGGCACACGCTCAACCTCACTGGTCTCATTTACTCTTTCTGCTTCTTGTTAAAGCCCACTTACCTTTCTCTCTCTCTTATTGGGCTTAAGCCCACATTTACCTATCTCTCTCTCTCCTCTCTATAAATACTCTCTCTCGTGCATGTAAGGGTCACATCAAAACCCTATTTCTGTTTATTTTCTCATTCCCGTGTTCCTCTATTTCGAACATGGTATCAGAGCAAAAACTGGAAATACCTTAGGGTTTCTCTCAAGCGCCGCCGCCTTGCCCTGCGACGCCGCCGCCATTGGTATCTCCTGCAGCGTCGCCGTCATCTGCCACGCCAGCCCTGTGGCGCCGCGTGGATCGCGCTTGACTGCCGTCGCGTCTTGGCATCCGTCGCGCCTGCTCACCTGCCAGCCGCCGATCAAGCGTCTGGCCGTAGCCTTGTCTGCGCCGTCGTCCTGACGTATCGCCATCCAGCCGCCGCGTCCAAGCCCTGCGTATCGCCCTGCGTAACGCTGCGCGTGCCCTGCTGCTGTTGTCGCGTCCAAGCTGCCGCGTCCAAGCCCTGTTGCCGCGTCCAACCGTCGCGTCCAAGTCCTGCGTATCGCCGTCCAGCCGCCGCGTCCAAGCCCTGCGTACGCCCCTGCGTAATGCTGCGCGTGCCCTGCTGCTGCTTCAACTTCGCCGTGCCCTGCTGCTGCTGCTGCCCTTGCCCGCGCTCTGCTGCTGCGCCTCGTCAGCGCCGCCTCGCTGCGCGCCCGCGTCGCCCGCCCCTCGCTGCGCCCGTCGCCCTGCCTCGTGCTCGCGTGCGCTCGTCGCGCTGCCTTGCTATCTCGCCTCTGCGCCCCTATCACGCCGCCTTGTGTCCCTAAGCTGCCATCGCCCGCCATCGCGTGCATCCCGCTGCTCGGCATCGCCCTCGCCATCGCCGTGCATCCTCGCTGCCGCCATCACCCCGCTGCCCAGGCGCCACGCCTCGCCCCAGCCGGCGCTCTACCAGATCGCCTCGCTGCCACCGTTGATCTACCTTGCCTCGTCGATCCATATCCCGCCGCCGGTTCATCTTCCCGCCTACCGATCTCCACATGGCCGAGCCTATCACCACATCGTCATCCTCTCGAGGTCACTCAGCCCCTCTCGACCCGACGGGGTTGTCCCGGCAATCCGGAAAGCACTCTATCGTGAGTGCCTCGGCCAAGCCGGGCATACGTGTTCGATGGGTCCACTATGGGGCCCTCGAGGGGCGCTCGTGGAGTTCCTCAACGCCCATGGTCTTCGGCATCATCCGGATCGATCCATCGTCGAAGGAATCGGGACCCGTGAGTACTTGGAGTGGAGCCTAGCTGGAGTCCGCGTATGTTCTCGGCTTATCTCCAGATGTAGCGACACGGATCATGGAGCCGCTCAAGATGACTCGTCTGCCCATGCCTTGTGGCTCAAGTTGGAGACGATGTACGCCAACAAGAGCAACGTCAGCTGGACGATTCGCCTTTTATGAGGAGCTATTTGCATGTCGTCAGGCAATAGGACTCTCCGGAGCTACTATGGATCGGTTGATGCCATCTTCACTAACCTCGAGATCTATCAGCCACTGGTCTTGGATCTTGATATACTTAGCCGCATCGCGATGAGCTTCAGGCGGGAGCGTTTCTTAGCGGATTACGTCCCTGAGTTGGCTGACATGATCCAAGGACAAAGTGCTTGGGGGATCCGGGTATTACCCATCGAGGAGATCTTTTGCAGCCGCACTTCGACTGCAGGACAGCCTACCCACCTCCCAGTCCTCGCAGCCCGTCGAGACTTCAGCACTCATCGCATCAGGCGGGGCTCCCAGGGCATCTGGGAAGGGCACATCTTCCGGGAAGACCCGGAACTCGTATCCACCCTGCAGGTACTGCGGGAAGCCGACTCACCCGTCAGAGAAGTGCTGGAAGGAGTTCGGGAAGCCTGCTTGGGCTCTGGCTGCCTCCGGAGGTAAGGCATCCTCGACTACGTCCCAGGCGGAGGGATCATCATCGACCACTACTCCCTCGGCTGCGGGAGCGGTCAGCCTCGCGCTATCTCCCTCGGAGCTGGCCTACATTCGGGCATCACGGGCCTCCTCACTTTGTCCGCCCGCGGCACCATCAGCTAGTCTTGCAGGACCGACGAGCAGCTTGGTGTCATATGCTGGGAGGACGGGGATCTTCTCCAGTACGCCGTCTATCTCAACCCCTCATATGACTTCTTGGGTTATTGACTCGGGGGCATCTTCCCATATGACTGGTTTTTCCCTCTCGTCCTCACTTCTTATCGACTCGAAACCTCCATTCCCGATGTCCGTATTGCCGACGGTCTGCTCATGTCCTCGTCTCTCGGCTCGCGCGCTCCCATGCCACCTCTTCCCTTCCTCTACAAAGACGTCCCGTATATTCTGGATTCCCTGCCAATCTGCTGTCCATCAATGCGATCACCAAAGCCCTTCACTGTGGTGTGTTTTTCTTTCCTCATCACTGCGTCTTCCAAGATCTCGACACGGGCCGGAGGATTGGACTGGGCCGTGAAAACGGACGAGGCATCTACGAGCTAGTGGCTGACTCTCCATCTACGGGCTTTCAAGCTCTTTTTGCACTATCTGCTTCTTCTAGTTCCCTTCATGACTCTCTTTTGTGGCACTGTCGCCTGGGGCACCCTAGTTTTGTCAAACTTAAAGAAACTCTTCCTTGGTTACACTTATCTGAGTTTCATTGTGAGTCTTGTGAACTAGGGAAACACCATCGATCGTCATATCCATCACGCACTGGTCCACCTACCCATCGCCCGTTTGACTTAGTTCACTGCGACGTTTGGGGTCCGGCTCCTCATACCTCTCCTACCGGAGGCAAGTACTACATGGTGTTCATTGATGACTACACCCGGGCGAGTTGGACATATATCCTGAAGAGTCGAAAGGAGGTACTTTCTCGTGTTCAGCATTTCCTCCTTGAGATTATTACCCGATGCAAGACGATGGTCAAAAATCCTCCGCACGTACAATGCTCTTGAGTTCACTCGAAGGCGATTGAGGAACTCTGTCTTGCTCATGGTATAGTTCATCGACTACCCGCCCATATACCTCGCAGCGTAACTGGGGTGGCCGAGCGGAAGCATCGACACCTCCTGGATATGGTACGCACACTGCTACTAGCTATGAGGGTACCTCAGTATCTCTGGTGTGAGGCTGTTCTGACTGCTACATACCTGGTGAACCGCCTTCCATCTGCCGCACTTGGAGGAGCTATTCCCCTTCAGCGATTGACTCCGGCTGCTGACCTCTTCTCTCTACCACCGCGAGTGTTTGGCTGCACTGCCTTTGTCCAGGATCACACCCCTGGCCTCTCCAAGCTGGCTCCTCGAGCACAAAAGGGTGTGTTCGTCGGCTACTCTCGGACTCAGAAGAGTTACCGTGTGTACTTTCCAGATCGGCGACAGTACATTACTTCGGCAGATGTGACCTTCCAGGAGGACGTTCCCTACTTTACCTCTACTCCGTCTGACGAGGACACCTCCTCCCCAGCCCTCCTTCCTTCGGTATCTGCTACCACTGTCATTGACCTCCCTATGTCTGTACCGGATCCCTTACCTGAGGTGTCACCACCCTCGGCATCCCTTCCGTCTGCCCCATCCTCTGAGCCGGAATCTCCCTCCTCACCGCTCTTCCCTGTTCCGGCTCCTTCTCCACCACCTCCTTCCCCACCGCCTCCAGCATCTGATCTTGACCTTCCCATTGCCCTTCGCAAGGGCACTCGACAGTGCACGCGATACCCTATCGCTCATTATGTCTCTCCTGCCCGCTTTTCTCCTCCCTATCAGTCCCTTGCTCTTGCCGTTCTAACCGAGTCAATTCCCAAGTCGTATATTGAGGCGTTGCAGGTACCGGCGTGGAAAGCGGCGATGGATGTGGAGTATGCGGCCTTCATCCAGCGGGAGACCTGGACGTTGGTTCCTCGGCCTATTGATGCCAATGTTGTCTCCTGCAAGTGGGTGTACTCCCTCAAGTACAATCCTGATGGCTCCATCGCTCGCTACAAGGCGCGTCTCGTGGCTCGTGGCTTCTCTCAAGCCTATGGTCTTGACTATCATGAGACATTCTCGCATGTGACGTGCCTCAGCTCCATCCGTGTTCTCTTCTCCATTGCTCTGGATCAGTCCTGGTGACGAGACGAGACCGCGAGGTCGTCGATTTCACACGGTCTCGTGTCAAGAATAATACCGAACTTACCAATTTGGGGAATTAAGAGAGAATTGAGGGGTATAATGGTAAATACAGGTCGAATCCACAGGGAATTTAGGTATTTTCGAGATATCTTTTAGAATTTGGTCAAATTGGACGATGAATTGAGGTGAGAAATTAGGGAAAATGGTGTTTTTGGAAAGAAGACTCAAAGATCTATCCGTGGAATCAAAAAAATCACTCGATTTGGATTAGTAATCACGGAGAAATCAAAGATGGAAGTGGAAGAAATTTTCGAACTCGTGAAGAACACACTTAAAATTGAAATGAAATTAAACTTAAATTGAAGTCCTAATCCTAAAAATTGATGATACACGATGATAGATAAGAGGATAAAACTTGTTTTTCTAACCCGAGATAACGATCAAATCGATCCAATTGATCGCCGGATCGACGGCTCTTCATTCCGCGAATCCCAAACGTGAACATCGGTGTTCAAGAGACAAATTCTCCTCGCTCGATCGTCGAAATCTCTCTTATAAACACTCCGTGGACGCGGAATCTTGTCTAGAAGCGATTACAAGAGAGAGATTCAAGAGAGAATGCAAATAGATAGGTCAATTAGATCAAAACTCCCAAGAATGAGTACAAAAGACGAAGAACAAGGCTATTTATAGCAAATTTGGGCGTAACCGTCCGATCATTTAGATCGACGGTTACGATGAAACGGTCCACGATGGACCGTTTCGATTAAGTCGTGGCCGTCGGATCTTGATGGACGGCCACGATTTAATCAAATAAAACGCTTATAAGAAGCGTTTTGATTAATCGCCGTCGGATCGCGATCTAACGGCTGAGATGCGGTCCGCGTGGATGCATCTCGGCCGTTATAATGCCTGGAAAAACGCACATGCTTGATTGATCTCCGGTGCGCCACGGGTCCACGCGATCGGCGCGCGAGATGCTGCCACGTGTCATCGATCAAAGCCGTTATAATAGTTTAATTTAGCACGTGGTTCTGATTTGATCTGGTGGTCCGCAGCTCCACGCGATCGACGTCCATCGATCGATCGGCCGCGCGATCCGACGCCTGTCGTCGCGCCACGTCGCCTGCGAGGTAGGTAAGCTAAAAACATTAGTCCCACACGGACTTTATTTATAGAAACGGTCGGGTATTATATACCCGACCGTTTATACGGGTATGACCCTCCCCATATAGGGGAGGACAAAGACCACTTTATATATATATAAACTATAAATATATACTATATATACGCGCCACGTAGGCGCGCTGCGTGGGTCCACGTGGCGCTGCCACGTGGCCTTGCGTGCCACGCCGCATCCACGCGGGCCCCGCGGCCCATTTTTTTAATTTTATTTTATTTATTTTTTTATTGAAAAAAATCGAAAAATAAAATCATAGAAAAATTCAGAAAAAAAATACGGAAAAAAATCCCTAAAAAAATTGTAAAAAAATCATATCTTTTAAAATACAACTCCAAATTAATCCAAATTTCTTTCATTTGGATCTGAAAATTTAATTATCTATCATTCTAAAAATTCAAAATATTTAAATAACAAGAGATTTAATTTATATTTCAAAAAAATACATTCATTTTTTTAAAAAGATTTTTAACTTTAGAAAATTACATGAATGTTCATAAAAAAATAATTTCTCTTATTATTTTAACTTTAAAAAAACCATTCATAATCTCAAGTAAAGATGGGTTATAAAATTATTTATCATTAATTTATCATAAATTAACCCTAAATTTAGTGCATTTTGAGATTATGACATAAATATGCATAGAATGATAGAAATGCACTCAAAGTATGATAACATGCACATAAATGTAATGTTTTATGCCTTAAATTGCATTAATAATCATGTTTTATCATGTTAAGATTGCATGTTATCACCTGGCCCCTTCATCAGCTGGACGTGTCCAATGCTTTCCTTTACGGCGACCTTGATGAGCAGGTATTCATGGAGCAACCGCCTGGGTACGTTGCTCCGGGGGAGTCGTCTGAGGTGTGTCTCCTCAAGAAGGCTATCTATGGGCTGAAGCAAAGCCCGCGTGCGTGGTTTCACAAGTTCTCCCAGCTGCTCTTCTCGTATGGCTTCGTCTCTACTGTATCTGATCCGACTGTCATGCGGAAACGCACCCCGCATGGATGTGTTATTCTGGCTGTGTATGTGGATGACATCATCATCACTGGCAGTGACGACGCCGAGGTGGATGCGACCAAGGCTTATCTGGCTCAGCACTTCGTCACACGAGATCTTTCTTGGACTTGAGATCGCTTATCGTCAGGGGCAGATGTCCATTTGTCAGCGGAAGTACGTGCTAGATCTACTGGAGGAGACAGGGACGCTGGGGTGCAAGCCGGTCTGCTCACCTATGGAGCAGAATGTGGACTGGTGGGACAATGCTACCGCACTTCTTGAGGACGCAGGCATCTACCGCCGACTTGTGGGGAAATTGATCTTCCTCACCGTGACTCGCCCGGACATCTCCTATGCAGTTAGTATCTTGAGTCAGTTTATGCAGGTTCCTCGCATTATCCATCTGGAGGGTGTCTATCGGCTTCTAGCGTACCTTAAGAGAGCTCCGGGGAAGGGCCTCTTGTATCGGCGAAAGGGTCACCTACGCATTGAGGCCTACTCTGACTCTGGGTTCGCTGGTGACAAGGAGGATCGGAAGTCACATGGTGGTTATGCCACCTATGTTGGAGGTAACCTGGTCACATGGCGTTCTCAGAAGCAGTCTATCGTGTCCCGCTCTAGCGCCGAAGCCGAGTATCGAGCCATGGCGGACACCACGGCAGAAATGCTGTGGCTACGCTCTCTTCTCACCGAGCTTGGCTTCCCGCCAGACGGGCCTATGCAGATGTACTGCGATAACATGGCTGCTACCTTTATCGCCAGTAATGCTACGTTCCATATGAGGATGAAGCATATTGAGATCGACTGCCACTTCATCCGACAGTATGTCGATAATGGTACCATCTGTACCCCGCATGTCGCTTCCGCACATCAGTTGGCAGACATCTTTACTAAGGCCCTACCGGGCCCTGCATATGAGACCATTGGATGCAAGCTGGGCATGTTTGATCTCCACGCTCTAGCTTGAGGGGGAGTGTTAAAGCCCACTTACCTTTCTCTCTCTCTTATTGGGCTTAAGCCCACATTTACCTATCTCTCTCTCTCCTCTCTATAAATACTCTCTCGTGCATGTAAGGGTCACATCAAAACCCTATTTCTATTTATTTTCTCATTCCCGTGTTCCTCTATTTCGAACACTTCTCACACCCACACTCTCTCAATCACTAAGACACCACATCGACTTACTGTTGCTTGCATCCATACATTAATCTATGCATAAATCCTAAGAACTCAAATTCAAATGGGCATAACATACTCTTGGATGTCTCGTCAAAACCTTTGTATCTATTGATAGAACTTTCAAAGTGATGGAACTTCTCATCATTATCCCTCTCTTCATGTGATGGTTTCAATTAGCAATTTTCCGTCATGGGATTTCTAAATTTTATACTACTATTTTTCAAAAAAAGAATCTGGTCCGAAATTTGATTACCTATCATATCCTCAACCAAGCCATGGATCAATCATAGAGCATAATCGATAATTGAATAAGTTAGAGACATGATGATCACAGATGGATTGCGTGCATTGATCATGGCAATTTGATTGCATCACACTGATCTGATCGGTGATAGTTGTACCCCTGATCTGATCGGTGAATGCATCACAGTGATCACAGATGGATTGCTCTTCGTCTAATTGATCTTCGTCTTTTGAGAAGATTTCTTCGTCATCAGACATCAGATCGATCTCGACAAGAGGAAACTCAAATCCATCCTGAGAGATTTAACGATTAGAGAAGAACATGGAAGCAGATGTAAGAGAGAAGAATCTTACAGGAATCTAAGTTTGAACCTCGGAAAGCGATTTAGAGGGAGAATAGTTAGCTTTCCTGAGAGCAGCATGTCTTGTTTTAGATCCTACAAAATCATCCAATCCTGAGCCAGAAACAGCCTTACCTTTCTCTGCTGATGGGCCAGCTTTCTTCTTCCTCTGAGAAGCAGAAGATGATGAAGTCAACTCCTCGGTAGAATCCAAGAGCTGGATCCTCGGCCACAAAAACTCTTCCATGGCAGCCAGATTCTCTAGCAGATTGATCACAACGATGTTTGAAGAAAAATCAGCCAAGGATTTCTCCTCTTCTTCTCCACTGAACTGTAACTTGGGTAGACGAGTCAAAGCCTTGAATGTGCTGCTAGAATTACTTTAAACAACATGGGAACTCTCCACTGATGATAAGGCGCTCTGAAGCTTCTGAATCAAGATAGCCACCACAGCCGAATCCTTATCACATGCAGACTTAGGGTTCTTCTCAAGAGAAATAGATATAAACCATCTATATTGCATCATGGCCTTTAGCCACAGCTCCATTATGTCGACATCAGACACCTCTTCCATGGAGAAGTTCCCACAGGACAAGTAGCTCAGCCAGGCTGTGACAACTCTGCTGTGAATGAACTCAAATGCCGAGACACATTTTCCTTGATAAGTTCTGTAAGAACAGAGGTGGTAGAGGAGAGAGAGTTGAACAGGAGTCCTCAGTTTGGCCAGAAAAAGATAAATTTTATTGAACAGAGGCTGGCTTTATATAGAGGAAAACCCAACGGTTAGAAAACTAGCCGTTATGCATGACATCAGCGATGCTGATGTCATATTCCCAACGACTAGTTTAACTTAGCCGTTGGGCCTGATCCTCCGTGGATCAGGTTTAGAACTATTTAACTCCATTTCTGGACCTAAATGGGCCTAGACGGTGTGCCTATTAGTGGACCTAATTGGGCCCCTAACTGGGTTAATCATTTAATAATCTTAGATCAATATTACAGGTACATTGTTTGTGTGGCCTAATGGCCCAAGTCAGGATGTTAGTTGACAAGTTCTTGAAGTATCTCCAATATAACTTTCTCAAACTGTGCCTCTCAAGCATGGCATTCAATCTCAAGCAGATCCAGGAAGAAGCTTTAGACGCCTCAAGCATGGCATTCAATCTCAAGTAGAGATTTCTCAGATGTAGGAAATCTTCTGATCCTGATGTTTCCACCAATGAGAAATCTCCATGGCAATACTTCTCCATGAAAGCTTTTGATCTTTCAGAGACATCTCCCAATTTGAGGGAAATGAGCTCCCTAGCAGCATGCATGACCCCTTCTCTGATGAACACCTTGGAGAAAACTTTTGGAAGTTTCTCCTTTAGACTTTCTACCATCTGTAGAGCCAGATTCAAGATCTGCTGATCCTTCCCCGCTAGAACACTAGCTATAAAGCTGAAATTACAGACCAGAAAATTGATTCAGGGAGGAAAATGGATTTCGATATCAAGGATTCTTTGACTACGTAGATATATTTTTCGTGGCAACAAAGGATCCGATCATATCAACGGTGCTGAAATAGACCAATTTACAGATGACAGATACGCATTTGTGCTGGACTCAACTATCCACGCTGGATCCATGGACCTGATTTTAAACAAAATGCAAGCTATTCAGTCATCATGAAAGAAAATCAAAAGGGAGAATGTTGATTTTTTTGTAAACAAACCTGGGTCATATCATAACCGGAAGAAGATCTAAACCATAATGGAGAAGAAGCTCTGGCCGATCTTGGAACAATTTCTCCCGAGATAAAATTTTTCTTGATTTTTTAGTTCATTGGGGAAGAACAGGAAGCAATTCATCAGCTAGATCCACAATTTCCAATATCTCAATTCAGTTAACAGCCCTGGTAATCAAATTTTTTCAGTGAACCTTGAAAGTATAAGAAACATTGTCTGCTGGCAAGCTCCTGGATCGCGGTTAATCCATATTCACTACCCGATCGAGACAAAATATCCTTTAGAATTCCACTAATTCCAAGAAGAAGAGGAGTCTTTGTGCCAGAAGGGGACCCACTTGCAAAGCTCAAAAGAAGACGAGCCAATCCCTGGAAAAGTTGCACAAAAGTCATATCCTAAGATGTCAAAGGCAAATTGGATCAGGGAATTTGCTTCTTAACCTTGCAGATGGGTCCACCCAGAGAAGTTTGACCACTGCCTGGAGTACTATTGGATTTTAAGTCAACGACTTGTTTGACTAGCCCTGGATTACAAAGCTCGTATAATCTTTTCGGATACGACGAAAAGACATCGGCGATTTGAGTCGAGCAAATAGATACATCCTCTGTTACCTGTTTAGAGAGAGTAAGAAGTGATTCAGCAAAGTTACTTCACCTTTGAATCATGGTGTTGGAGAAGGTTTAAAATCAAGGGGACAGCTTCCATCACAAAATCAGCCGCTCAGGGGCAATTTTTTGCAGATACTTGCAGCAATAGATAATGCCAGTCTCTCAAAACTAAAAATTTTCGGTCCCATTTTGTGGACTCAAATCAAAGTTGAAGTATTAGGTTCCCATTTAGATCCACCTACACACCACTGGAGAAAAAAATCAAGGTACGAGAGAACTGCCATGAGCGCGCCAGCACGCAAGCAAGTATTTGGCTGCTCCTTAGATTTCATCTTCAAAGCTTGCAGAGACTAAATGAACCCAAAATTTAGCACCCAGAAATCAAATAAACTTCCTCGTCCATAAAATTTATACAAAGAAGTAAACATCATTAATCACCTGTTCCGCCAAATCCATGAACTCAATCGTCAGAAGCCTAGAACAAAATGCAGACACAGCCCCATATTGCACAACAGCAGAACAAGAAGGAAGAACATCACACAAGTAAGAGCCCTCGCGGCAAGAAGCATCACTTCTGGATTCTTGTCCTGATTTAGCAACCCAACCAGCAAAGGAATGAAAGAATCCACATGAAAAGTGCTCAAAGATTCACCATGATCAATGCATACAACATCACATAGCTGAGTTAAAGCTTCAATCTTTCCCTTTTCTTCACCATTTTCTCTCAAACCCATTAATATCTTCTTCAATTTCCCGGAAGTCACGGATGAAGAAGAAACACCTTCCATTACGTTACCCATTGCTTACGAAGCAATCCGTGGAGATCACTATTTTGCCCTAAATTTCTTCTGCTTTCTATTTTCCTGAATTTTTTCCTAAATTTTTTCATTCTTCTGAAATTTTAAGGGCATGATTTTTATTTAAATTTTGGAGACAACAAAATTAAGGTTTTTAATGTTTCATTATATCTTTCATTATATGCTTCTAGCATTGGCTACCCAAGAGGAAAGACGGTATTGATTGATCATGGATAGAACATCATTTATAGTGAGTTTCTTCTCTTTTATATTCATTCCTCGTGGTGGATGCAAGACGCCAAGTCTGGTTGAAATGTATAAGCTCTCGAAGGTGTGTTTTGATTGGAGAGCATCACTAGAGTTTATTTTCATCGTGACTCAGATTAAAATGATTTTCTAGCCATCTTTTCCATTTTCTCTATCTTTTCATTCACATTTCATTTTCAAACTCTAAAAATCATATTTTCCACCATTGATAAAAGGTTTTCAATCTTCAAAAGGAGTTTGGAAGCATTTGATTGGTTCATTTCATTTCCTGGGTACATCTTATTCTTTTCATTGATCATCTACTCTGAATCTAAAAATACTAAAAATCTTTCTTGATTTCAATCTTTTAACCTTCCTTCCTATGAATTTGACCTCGACTTGTCACTATTTTAAATTTCAAAACCAAATTTCAAGAGTCAAGTATACTTTTTAATACATGAGCTTGTGCATTCAACGAATGTATTTTTATGCATATCAGATGTGCAAACATGTTTGTACTCGAATCAATGGTTTACAAAATATATTTGTGTTTGTGTTCATCTCTCTTTGTTTGTCATTTCTATTGAAAATACATAAGTTTAGTACTAGACAGATTATCAATTAAAATAATTGAATAATAAAATATAACTTCAAAATGAAGGTTAACAAAATAATGAAACTATACATGATAGCTTTCAAATAAGTTGTAATATATTTTGAAAAATATTTATATTAATTGAAATTAATATAAAGATTTGAAAGATATATCAAGCATGTTAAATTGATTCTTAAAATTTTAAAATTAATTGTTGCTGAATTCTAAATAATCACAAATCAAAATTAACTGATGTATTTATATTAATTAATCACAAATACATATTGGAGTTTAGTTAAATATTAAAAGGCATATCATATGTGTCTAATATGTCAAATAATTTTTTTTAAGATATCGATATTTATTACGGATAAATTTAAACTAAGGAAAATCTAATAATGTACTAGAAATCAACTGATTTATTTAGCATTGAAAAATAAAACTTATCAAGATGCTAAAATAATTATAATAAAACATTATAGCTGAATAATATTTATTTTAAATACATTCGACTAATGATTTGAAACGTATTTTTCTATTCAAGGTATTACATAAGCATTTTCTTAACTTTTTTCTTTACTAAAACGAGTTAACTCATCAAGTAAGTCAACTTGTTGTGATCTGAGAACAAGGAACACGAGCAACACAAGTTTCGTCTTTCACTATCGTGATTATGTCGACATAGTTCATGTTCATGTTCGTTCATTCTCGAACACACGAACTAATGTGTTTGCACAACCCTAAGTTTATGGGACAAGCTTGTGTTGAATATAAAAAATATCTAAGGAGTTGAGTTACTTGACCACATGTGCACGAAGTGCAAATGCCACAATCATCTTGTGTTTGTTAGCAATCATTTACATCAGGGGGTGGACATGCATGTAAGGATAAGCTCTAAAACATAGTAAAAAAATCTGGTGCACAAAGAATCATGAGATGATCACAAAATCAAGCAAGTAAATCATAAAACATAAAGATTTTAACTAACTGATTCTCCCTCACCTCTTAGTCAATCATTGTCCTCCCAAGAATTAGCAATAGAAAGACAAATATAGAGAGTGGGAAGATGATTAAAAATAGGGGGAGAGAGACAAAATGTACGAGAGATTGAGAGAGCAAGGATAGACAATGAGGAGAGAGAGGGAGGAGAGAAAGTGAGGGAAGAGAGAGTGAAAAGAGGAGACAGAGAAAAAGGAGTGTGAGTGAGAGAGTAAGAATAGAGACAACGGAGGGAGAGAGTTGAGATAGCAAGAGAGAGGAGATAAAAATAGAGAGAATAGACATAGAGAGAGGAGAAATAGCTGGCGGTGGAAGAGAGATAGTGGAGAATGAAGAGGGAGAGTAGAGAGAGAGAGAGAATGAAGGGGGAGGGATCAAGAAAGGGAAAATAGGGTGAGAGAATCAGAGAGATTGAAAGAGACAAAGAGAGGAAGTGAAAATGAAAATGGGAGAGAGAGAGAGAGAGAATGGGGGAGAGAGAAATAGGGTGAGAAAGAAGAGGAGAGACTTAATATTTTCACTTTAAGTTCATCTTGATTGTTGTCAGTTATGCTTGTCTTCATCCATCCACAAGATCTCTTTGGTGTCTCAAGTTAAATGACCACACACATCTTTGGTGTCTCAATCATGTCATGAATCAACCTGATTTATAGTAAGGTATAATTACTATTGACAGATTCATACGAATCAATTCAGTGAACTCTTTCTCCAAAGAGGTTGTGTATATGGTCCTTTGACTTGAGACACCAAAGACATCTTGTGGATGGATGATCGTGTTTTGATTTATGACTACGAATCCCTAGTCACGGGATATCTAAAATGTCATATATTGGATACGACATGAAGTCCACGAAGATTATTGTGTGATCAAGATGGGATCATCCACCCTCAGTATTCGAGGATATTGACTCAAAAGAATGAGATGCGATGAAATCCTTGGTCAAGTTAGTAGAAATATCGGAGGAGTTCTCAATGATTTCTACACGCATCAGTACTAACTTGAGTGACTGATTAGGGTTTGACAGTTGACCATACCCTAAGTCATTCATGAGTCTAATGTGAATAAAGATTATACATAGATGGTAATCGATGATGGAAAGGTTCCATAAGTGAGTTCTTACATACTTCATATCTCATAGTGTACGTGGTGTAGCTTGACACCCAATGGGATGGCAACTCAACCTATCGATTGAGTTAAATTGATTCTTGATTAATTAATCTATATGTGGATGTGGATAATTAATTAAGGTTTACCAATAAGGTGTCATTTGGTCCATAGAGTTATTAACTAGTGAGATATATGGACACACACATAATGTCTATGGATGTTGGTGGATATAGACATAATTATGAGGGTTTTATGAAAAAATCTTATATCAAATGTCTATAAATAGGGAGAGAACGACCACAACTCAAGGTTGACATCAACAAATTGATGAAGTACCCTTCATGAGCTTCCATGGATTTGGGTGCCATCGACCTTTGCGATAACTATGATATCTAGGCTTATATAGGAGAAGTCATTGCAATCAATGAGGAAACAAATTTCAAGGAGCTACAATTGGACAAGCCTACATTGGAGATCAAGAGTCTATCATCTACACTCAAGTAAGCTTTTCTTGATACATAGTGGGTAAAGCTAGTGATCATTTTGTCCCATCTTGATCAAGCACAAGAGAAGCGCTTACTTGATGTATTGCGATGGAATGAACAAGTAATCAGCTAGACCTTGACAGTACTCTAAGGGATTGGACCCCTCACTATGTACTCATCGCATCTTTTTGGGGAGAACGAGTCCAGACTCCGTTAGGGAGGCCCGAGAAGACTAAACCCCCAAGGTATGGGAGATGGTTAAAGAAGAAATCCCTAAGTGGCTAAACACTTAAATCATCTACCCCATATTCTGAAAGCCAATGGGTTAGTCCGGTGCACGTTGTTTCCAAGAAATCTGGAGTCACGATCACTATGAATGAGAAGGGCAAGGAAATCCAAACTTGCCTTTTTGACAAAAATGGCGAGTCTACATCGACTACCGGAAGCTGAATTTTTGCGACGTAAGAAGGATCACTTCCCTTACCATTCATCGACTCGGATCCTGGACCGTTTAAGTGAAAGAGTTACTTCTGCTTCTTAGATGGATACTCGGGCTACAACCAGATCGCAATTCATCTGGGTACTTAAGAGAAGACAACGTTGACATGTCCCTTTGGCATATTTACTTTTAAACATATACCATTCGAATTATGTAACGCCTACGTGACATTCCTGATGGGTATTATGTGGCCTACAAGCCAATCACACTTTCATCTTTTGTTTATATTCATTGAAATGAACTTTCATTCATTGTCATTCTTGTGTGATGTTTGCAATAAAGTCCATAAACATATGCAATGATCAAGTGAATTATGATGAGATCATAATACAACGATCGCTAGTCGTTAAACATATGTTCTAAATATTCCT